>MJUU01029490.1:27469-64129 GCA_002080025.1 Modiolus philippinarum | reverse complement strand
AACGTTTTTTGAAAACCTACGGCTTTTCCCCATAGTTAACTACTGTCAGTTCATTCATTATGTCGCTCAAGACGTAATCGGAACGACATATTTTTTTGGTCTGTTTCTTGGCCATTCTTATAATTATTTTATTAGAGTTTTAAGTGTTCTGTGATTTGCTAAAAATTCGTCACATAATTATGCATATTTCTAAGAGTTGTTAATAAAAAGCCGAATTTAATTTACGCATTGACTTCGTGCTAAACAAGATGAGTTTTACATTCACAATAACTAATGTTAGATACTGGGTAAAAGCAGATTTTACTTTTCGTATTGACCAAGCAATAAAGATGGATAATTACAATTATTTGATTAAAATGTTGTTGTTTCTTATATATGATTTGTTACTTTAAGATATTATTTATTTTATGTAAAGAAGTTTTAGTTCCAAACCCTAAATTGCACATATAAGAGCAAACAATACCAAAAATAAATAAATAATAATAATAAAATGTAGGCAGATTATGACACTGCGAACAAGATGGATTCATCGAACTGGATGTCAGGAGCAAAACCATTTATTGCTTAAAAATATAGGTAATAACAAATTAACGAACAGAGTGGTCAAGAGTCGAATTCCATGAGACAAAAAGACAAATCAGGGGAACCAACTGCAACATTGTCGACCGCAATTGCAAATCTATTTATTATTATTTCCCCTTCCTATTATTTCTCTTTCATTTTTTTTTCCATTTTCCATGAGAGTTCTCAGAGTTGCCTGAACTGAATCACTTGATACTTGACACACAGTTTGACCACCATGTGAAGTTATGAATGACGGTGTTTTAAAAATGGCCGCAATTTCCAAGATGGCCGTCATTCTACGCCAAAAAATTGAGAATTCAACATCTCTGAAACTGCTTTGCATAATTCATGTAATTTGTCCAAATTTTGTATAAATGTTCTGTAAGAGGAGAGAAAAGAATGAAATTATGCAAAAAAAAAAACAAAACAAAAAGAAAAAAAAAACTCAAAATGGCCGCCATTTCCAAGACGGTCGCCAAAATACAAAAAAAAACTTTGTCGGAATTCAATGAAAACTGATATATAGGTATATTTTGACATTGCGAACAAGATGGAATCATCGAATTGGCTGCCACTTGTTGCCACATCAGATATTGTTTGCTATTGTAAATCCATTGTATAATACTTTCTGCCAGTGATTTTTATCCGCTAATTTTCTCACAGATGGCTACACAGAATTCATTCATTCTTAGCACAAAGTTGGACCAGCTTGAGTAAATGTGCATGGACCGACAATAACTTTCAAACTGTCCAATATTTCCAAGATGGATGCCAAGTTACGATTGACATATTTTGGACATTTTTTGTTTGTTTTCAAAACCGAAGATCCACAGATGGATGAAGGTAATGAAAAGCATCTGCCTATTGTACTGAAGTTTTAACATAATTTTGGTCACGATCGGAGAAAAAACATGGCCTCCGTTGCCAAAAAATAGATAATCATTGGATCCTATTGGAAAAGATGTCCAGGACCTTCTTGAGAAAATAGTTTGATGTAATCAAATGAAACTTTGCAGGTAGTTAGACCAACAAAAGATGAGATGCAGGCTACAACAAAATATTCAAAACGCTAACACAAAAATATTCAAACTGGCAGCCATTTCTGCGATGGCAACTAAAATACGTCAAAATTTCAACTTTGCCAGATTTCAACGAAAATTAATTTCTACGTAGATGTAATTTCGATGCTGCAAACAAGTTGAACTCATTCTATTGGCTGTCATGGGCGATATCAGCTTTTGCTGGCAATTGCAAATCTAGTATTGTTATAACTTTTCTGTTTCTTTCTTCTAATGACTTATGACCGGATATTTTCTCGAAGATGTTCTGACAGCATCATTCATGCTTTTCACAAAGCTGAACTACTATAAGAAGATATGCAAGCATAAGCAAAAATTTCCAAAATGGCTGCCATTTATTGCAAAGATATCTATGATCCAATATATAAGGAACTGCTTTATAGAATTTGTTCTAATTTAGTGTAAATGTTGAATTAGATGGAGGAAGGAATTAGTGCGAAAAGAATTTCCAGAATGGCTGTCATATCCAAGGAGGCTGCCATTTTACGTGAATATACTTCGAATTATTATATAAGAAACTGCTTGTAGAATTTATTCAAATTTTGCCTAAATGTTTAATAAGAGAGGAGGAAGGAATTTATGTATAAAAAAAATCAAATGGCTTCCAATTCCAAGATGGCCAACCAAAAACGAAAAAAATAGGCTTGGTCCAATTCCGATGAAAATTAATATCTAGGTAGATTTCAACTCTACGACAAGATGGAAACATCGGCTTGAACGTCTTGGACGGCATCAGCTATTGCTTGCAATTGCAAATCTAGTTTGCTTTGATATTCCATTTTTGGCCTTTATATTTTCTGCACCGAGGAAATTATATCTAAGTGAGCATCCGTAATAATTTGTGTGTGCAGTTTTGGTATAATATTGTCTCAGAACATCAAACAGTCATCAAAGATTTTGATTGGAACAAGAAATATCAAAAGATACAAAGTGTTGTCTCAACAAGACGGATTTTTTTGTCGAATAGATGAAGTTTTGAAATTATCAAAAATTCTGCCCAGTTCATGTGAAATATACTGAAATTTATATGCTACCTCGGTATTTATTTATTTTTTAACAAAAAAAAATAAATAAATAAAAAACTGTAAACGTATTAATTTTCGCGGCTGCTTATTTTCGCGGTTTAGAAAAGATTGACATTTTGCAGGTATCAATTTAACGGTTTTCAAAATGCTTTTTCTACAATGCTTTTTCTACACAAAAACTTATTTTCACGGGTACTATTTTTCGCGTTCAAGTACCAACCGCGAAAATAGCGAAAATTAGTACACCACGAAAATTGATACGTTTACAGTAATTAAATAAATAAATGAAAAAAAAAATAATATGGTGATTTTTGTGTACTTTGTATATTACTTTGTATATTACTTCTTTATAGCAAAGAATAAACCATACAAACGTAACTATATTATAGATCCTAGCACGTTTTTATTTTATCTTTTATTTTGGAGGGGGAAGGGGGGCGGAGGCTTGTTTTTAAGTACATTTAAGTATAATCAGACTAAGATTAGAAGTTGAGCTGATCGATGAAGCACATGTTTCAGATTTAATTAATTTCTTCTCCAAGTCCCCCCGATTTCTAAACTGAATACGTAAATTGATTGTCCGTCATTGTTTGAAATGTATAGTGTTGTATTATCAGTACTCAAACATAATGCACGTGGTCTGAAGAAACCGTCGACCTCTCCGGATATGAAACAAAATTGTTTTTCTTCTATACAATATTTCATGATTTCATTGTTTTTAAAGTTGGTGTAAAAGATATTGCCGTCTTCATCAAAAGCAAATCCATGTGGAACAAATTTTCTTCCCATACGTTTATTTATTCTTAATTTAGAACTACTTTTTAAAACTTTCACAACTAAGCTTTCAAGATCCGTGTATCCAAAATAATGTTCTGAATACTTAAGGTAGTAAATGCTTCGTAGCGAACTATCAAAAGATGTAACCAGTTCCCCATTTAAGGCGTATATATCAACACCACTCCGTTTTCCAACTGCAATTTTATTATCAAATGTAGATATACCTCCAGTCGAAGGATTTTTGATAGTCATCTTTGCCTCAGGTGCTATGGACGTCAGAGATATATCAATAAACTGAATGTGACATTCGGACGGAAAAGAGATCACAGCCCTGTCACTAGCCTTTAAAAGGGCAATATCGAAAGGATAAGATGACACAGAGACAACTTGAAGACTACGACCATACGTGTTGTACACGAGCAGATGTTTCTCTTCAAAATTACACAGCACAAGTTTATCATTCTCAACAGCGATTAATCCTGTCACTAGCACATTATCAATTTTCTCAATATCAAATTCAAAACGCGACTTCCTGTCTTTGCTGGTGCAACGTACAATGCGTTTCTCAAGAGCGACCTGTGCATATTTTACACGATGAATCTGGTTTATCTCTGCATATTTTTGTTTGTCGACATCTCCTTTATGTTCACATTCGACTTGATGGTCTTCCACATTCCCAAAATCTTCAAAAGCTTGTTGTTTGTTTACATCACCATAGTCTTCACATTCGCCTTGTTGTTTGCCTACGTCTTCAAAATCTTCAAATTCGGCGTGTTGTTTTTCTACGTCTCCAAAAACTTCACATTCGGCATGTTGTTTGTCTATGTCTCCACAATCTTCACATTCGGCTTGTTGTTTGTCTGTCTCCACAATCTCACATTCGGCTTGTTGTTTTTGTACGTCGCCAAAAACTTCACATTCCGCTTGTTGCTTATCTACGTCGCCAAAATCTTCACATTCGGCTTGTTGTTTGTCTATATCATAGAAGCCTGCACATGCGGCTTGGCGTTTTTCCTTATCGCAAATATCTTCACATTCAGCTTGTTGTTTGTTCGCATCTCCAAAATCTTCACATTCCTCTTTTTTGCCTTTCGGTTTCAAGCAGAATGTATTACCCATCATACGACCTGTCAATAAGAATTAAGATGTTGCGTATTTAAAACATTTATCAAGTGCAGTATGTGTCGATTCAATTGAAGTTTTTTAGTTTCTTTGTTTCGGAATTCTACTTCTGCTTAAGGAGGGACAGTAGATTCGCCCTGGAGAAACCGATGGTAACTCGAATGTGTTATAAAATTTCAGTTGACAGATATACACTTTCATCCGTATTTATATTAATACCAATCCATTTGTTTGTGCGTATCGAGTGTTGAACGAGCAAATAAATCAACAGTGCAACGAAACATTTTAATAGGAGCATTTGGATGATATCTAACAAAGAATGGGGGACTGAGTGTGAATAATGCTTGCTTATTTAAACCTTTGAACTAAGCCTTCAATTTTAAATGGTGGACAATCAATAAAACGTCTTTTGAACACTATAAAAACGGATTATCCAAGGATAAAGGCAACATCGGAAACACCAAGAAACAAGGATGCGAAATTTAAGAAATAATTCATGGCATGTATATGGTTATTGGAAATTTAACCATGGGCTGGGTCTTTATATTCGAATTTAACCCAGAGCGTTAGCGAGGGGATAATTTGCGAATATAAAGGCCCAGCACATGGTAAAATGACAATAACTATATACCTGCCATGAATTATTTCGATTCTAATATGACAGAAAATGGGTTTTCCATTCTGAAGCGACCTAAGCGAAGGTGGATTTCCCGTCTCCATTGCTGTTTGTGTCTTTGACGTCACAATACACAATCTGACGTTTTCAAACAGATGCAAGTTCAAAATTCAAATCGAAAGACTAACAATACACATTTACTTGTATGAATGACATGATTTAGTTAAAACCTGTTCTTAACCTTTATTTCCTTCATAAAGAAAGACGAACAAAATATAAAAAAAACATTGTTGTTTTTCATCCCGTTTGCTCATTTTCCGATACCATTTACGCATGTGCGAAATATATGGTTATCGAGTATTATACTGGTTGACGATGTACAGGAGCCATGTTAGAATCAAATTTTGATTATCCATTCATACCCAGGAAACTGCTATAACTTGCTTCATACCGGTATTCAGGCTTATAATCAATGCAAAATTTTATACCTATAGCTTTCACATATTTTCTTAGTGACAATTTCAAAGTTGGTGATTCTTGGCTTTAGCGGACTGTATAGTTAAAAATTGTATAAAGTTCTAGAAAAAAGTTTACAACGCCATTGTAGCCGCCACCACTGTCGCCTGAACTTAATACATATGTCTCGACTATAGTGACTGAGACAGCAAATAAGGACCAAAGACTATTGACTAAAAGCAATTTTGTAGATACGATACCTCTAAGGCAATCATTATATGCGCAAAAGTATACTAAATATCATTCCTTACATTGCTAACAGCTCTTAACTTTGACAAAGAATGTAAAATTAAGAGGTGTCTATGAACAGAACTTGTAGCATGGTCCACATTAATTTTTATTTGAAAACTGTTCTTGAATTCAACTGGAGTGCTTAGGGGAGTAGTTTACAACAGGCTTTGGAATTTACCGAATGACTTGTCTGTACTATAAGTTCTAAAACTTTGCATGTCAATTACATATTAAACTCCTCAACTCAATACTCTTAGTTGAACTACAAACTTAGGTATTCAAGACGAATAGCAATAACAGAAAAATGGTTTTTCCAAAAGCATAACATATCAAAAACAAAGATTTCATCTTGACAGGTAAAGCCTCAAAAACAGATGAATAAAAATTAATTTCAGAAAATCTTTACAAGCTATGTAAATGCCAAGTCCAGAAATTTGATTAAAAAATTAGATAGCTTATGATCCGTTTTTTGATTCACTTTGACGAAAGCAAAGGTGCTCGACCTGCAAAAAAACCTGGTCGGCAAGCCAGCTTAAATGGCGAATGGAAGACACTGTATATGTTCTCTCTAATGCCAAGTGTCTCGTAACATCAAAATTGCTTATGGTGAATGAAACGATATGGAGTAAATGCACATGAGACAAAGTCTCTACAAATACATGGTGAAAAACAAGCAAAGGAACAACCCTTTTATTGTTGATCTCCATCTTGAAGTGACCATGACCTCTCTTAAACACAGAAGTAAACTGTTTAGTGATAAGGACGATCAGTTGCGTAAATATGTTATAGTCTTTAATACTAGTATGCACAATTTAAGCCAAGCTCGTTATTTCAGTCATTGTCAGAGTATAATATGAGGCGCTAATTTTTCATAAACATTACAACTTAAAAATCCCCATTTTTGGTGAAAGATTGTAAGCTTATATGGTCCTTGACCTAAAATTCTTATTTAATTTTTTTGGAAGATGAATTGCAGAAGTTTGATTCTGCAAACTATTGAAAAATTCTTATGGATTTTGTTTATACCTCTGAACCATTCTTTTGTTTTAAATGTAAGTTATCTGATTAATAGACAACAATTTCCAAAAGGTTCTAAATGAAAAGTCAAAACATTTCAGCCAAGGAAAGAGCTCTTAGTTCTTCTGTTATTCCCTTGCTATGCTATTTCACAATTATCTACGTTTTAGCTCACCCGCCTAATATCCTTTAGCATTTCATATTTTCATCAACTCCTATGTTAATGTATGGAAGGTCTTTTACAGAGATGACTCATGTAGATCAGATCTTACACATTAACATGGCCGACAACGCGGATCTTACTTAAAAATGGACTCAATGGAAAATAATATTTTGATCATCTCGTCTAAAACAAAATCAGACGAATTTACAAAAATGGTGCATGGAAGATACTTAACCAAATTAATTATCTCGTTCCAATCCGATAAAAGACATAGGAGCCAATACAGAATACAGTATAATATTGGATTCTATGGGAAATCATTTTCATCGTCTGCTCTGAAACTATTGAAGTAAATTTAAATACGCTGATTTGGAATGTTGTATAGGAGGTCCTTTACAAAGATTGCTTACATGTATTTTGTTCAGGTCTGAAATCATTTTTTTAATGTGAAACTAATGAATTGCGATTTAACTTAACTATACTGCAGTGATTTGTTGAAAGTCCTTTAGCATTATTTTGGATTTTAATTTGATCTGACTAAACATGGTTGCCAGTTAGAGAATATGGCCTTACATTAAACATTATGGGCAAACATCATTCTGGGTCATTAACATAGCCATGGCTTTGAGGCCAATTGTAAGGTGAGTGACATAAGCTCAGTCTCTTAACCTGTAGTTTAAAATGTCTTTCTTAATTCTAGCTGGTGAACAGTCAACTTACAAATTTTTATCGCAAATGAAAATTTCTAGTAGCGTGTGTGAATGGGAATATTAAGCTATTTGTATTGGTTCGTATAGAATATTTGATTAGTCCATTGCCATTTTTTCTAGTATTCAAAATAGAAAAAAATAGACCTACCTCTTAGTGTTCATACATAGCATAAAACAACTTATCTGTTCAATTTCAAAAGGAAGTATTATGAACAATGTTTCGTTGAAATACAAAAATATAACGTATAAAATGGATTGAGGCACTCAAAGCAATGAAATTTTCAATTCGCTTAAAAGCAATAAAAACAGGAAAAACTATCCAGACACAAATTAAACTAATAATTGTGAGTGAGGGTCTAGAGGCAAAGTCATAGATCATATTACTAATTTCAGAGAAACCAACATTTGAAGGATAATGATGTGCAGATGAAACACTACATTGAAAAAGAAAAGAAAAAAAAAAACGCCATACGGATTTTTATAAATCTACTGTTCGTCAGTTTTGCAATATTCTTACGCATGCGAAAATCGCAAAATAAAACTAATTGGTTTACAGTATCGTACAAAATGCAACTTCCGGATACAATTTTTCTACCAGTAGGATTCCAAGTTGAATGAAATAATGTTTTTTCTTCAACTTTGACTTTATGTGTGCAGTTTTCCTTTTTTCACATCCATTGCCCGTCTATTCAGAGCTCGAGGATATCGATGTTTTGACAATTTTAACTCTTTCCTATTTTTTTGATATGTGAAAATCTGCTTCATTCTTGATAGACTAAACCTCTGTCTTTTGCATTGATATTTTTTTAGGTTTTATAAAGAAGAGTAGTTCTTTAAGTCGATACTTCTCACTTGATATTGAAAGGAAATTAGGTCATTTTGTCTTATATGTCCTAGTATTACGTCTGTATTTATACTTTTATTTTCGGTCTGATGCTTAAGAATGGTTAGGTATATATTGCAGGTCTTTTACATATCTAATAGGGTCTGTAAGTCTCGTCATGTGACACCCAGAATTCACGTTAAAATTGAAATTCGAAAACGTTTCCCGACAAAACATGACGTTTTTGGATTATGACGTTCAATTTTTTTTGGTACGTGATATATAATTGTGCAGAATGCAACTTCCGGGTACAAAAAATGTACCCGGAAGTTTCAAAATTGGACGAGACTTACAGACCCTATTACGTCGATTTCTCTTTCTCTAACAACTTTTTTTCCACTGAAGTCACAAGGAAACTGAACATCATTGCCGAATATATAAGAGTATTAAAAAATTTGTATTTGACCCGAAAGTTTGCAAGAGCGGGCTGCATCTGCCTCATCTGCCTATGTTCTTTCTTCTCTTCTTCTCCATACGTTACAACAGTGAAGAATAATATTATTTCAGGACGCAAAAATGATATGGTAATTTGTTTAATATTCATCTTGTTAGAGGAGTACTTTGTCAAAATAATCAAAACAACCAAGTTAGAAAAAAAAAATCAACTGATTGTCCCCATCGCATGAAGAATGGACATCATAATTGCTGAAGGCGAAATTGATGAGACTCCTGAATAGTTATCATTACTGTTCAGAATAGTACTTATTCCATAACAATAATAGGATGATAGTACTCTTGCTGGCTTGCATGTATGAGAGTGAATCTATCGACGAAAACGGAAACATATTGTTATAAATATAACAAGAGGCTCTCAAGAGCCTGTATCGCTCACCTGGGTCATGGCTGACATAATAAGTCATAATAATCACAACGTTTACGTTTCTCATTTTCAAATTTGTTTATTGACTGTTTAAGGGTCTCATTTTGAAGTTTGCTGATGTTATATGATCAAAAATTAAACTATGTTCCCCACTGGCAGCTATTTTTGATGGGGCGTAGACCAACTGTCACCTTTCTTGAAGAAGACCATGTAAGGATCATTGTGCCTCACTTTGGTTCCAATTGGCATAGTATTTTCAGAGGAGATCTTTAAATGATTTTCCATGGGGTCCAAGGTTATACAATGTTCCCCGCTGACTGCCATCTTGGATGCTATGCGGACATGCCAGACACATTTTATGAAGGGAACCAAGTAAGGACCATTGTGACTAAGCATGATTCCAGTTGGCCATGTACTTTCAGAGGAGAGAATCTTTGAATATGTTTCCCTATAGGGTCCAATGTTAAAAACACGTTCCCTCCTGGCCGCCATCTAGGATATGATGTGGACTTGCTTAACACATTTTTTATAAGGGGCCACCTAAGGACCATTGTGACTAAGTTTGGTTCCAATTGGCCCAGTATTTTCAAAGGAGAAGATTTTTGCAATATTGTCCAATTTTGGACAAAGTTCCCCTCTGGCGGCCATCTTGGATGACGTGCCAACTTGCAGGACAAAATCTTTAAAGGGGACCACCGAAGGACTATTGTGACCAAGTTTGGTTCCAATTGGCGCATTGGTTTCAGAGAGGATCTTTGAATGCTTTCCTTTAGGGTCCAATGTTAAACCGCATTCCTGTTGGCAGCCATCTTGGATATGATACGGACTTGCCAGACATTTTTTAAAAGGCGACCTAAGGACCATTGTGCCGAAGTGTTGTTCCAATTGGCCCAGCGGTTTCAGAGAAGATGTTTGAATGAAAAGTTTGCAATGGACGGACCACTGACACAGTCATTGCAGGAAGATCGCCATGGCATAGCCATGCAGGTCGGTTATACAGGCATAGAAGTTAAGATGCGACTTCAGTAATTATCTTGGAGAGATAATTGCATGGTGGGCTAACTAATCATTACTACTTCACACAATATACAAATATATACAATTATAATTAATTTGTGAAATAAGTATAGTTTTTGAAAGTATTTTTGCAAAAAAATGTAAAAATTTGTACAAAAACAATTTTTTGCTCTTGATTATGTAACAAATATATTTTTTAATAAAGTGATAGCAAGGAATTTCTCTAAAACTTAAAAGAGAAAAGTAAACCAAATAAGATATGAAAACATATGAAAACAAAATTTAAAGGGAAATAACCCATAACCATTATGGCATTGATTTATTTTGTTTTGTTTTTTTTTGTGTGAAAAAGAGTCAATAACTACAACACAGGCAGTTGGATTTTCTTCAAAATTTCAGAGTATGTAGATCTTGTTATGCTGAACATTTTTGCAATTTACACTTTAACTCTATCTGTTACAGTTTATGAAATAAAAAATAAAAAATGCATAGATTTTGAAAATTTTACGGAAAAAGGGCTGTAACTCTGAGACAGGTTTTCCGATTTTCTTCATAATTGCAGGGTAGATAGATCTCATCTTTCTGAACAATTTTACTATCAGATTTTTGATATATGCAACGGTTTTTTGAGTTATTTGCCAAAAACAGCAATTTACCCCCTATGTTCTATTTTTAGTAACAGCGGCCATGTTGTTTGGTCCTCGGACTAACCGAACACATTTTTTAAACTGCATACCCTGGTGATGACCCAGGCAAGTTTTGATCAAATTTGCCTTGTGGTTTCAGAGAAGATTTTTGAAAAAAAGTTTACGACGGACGGACGGACGTACGGACGGACGACAGACGACGGACGCTAAGTGATGGCAAAAGCTCACCCTGGCATAGCCAGGTGAGCTAAAAACATAAATTAGACTTTCTTTTTACGCAATTTGCGTCAATAACGTATTTTGTACATCCTTTTCAATCTTTCGTCTAGTTTGTTTTATTGAATTAACAGTTGAAATCGTTATCACTGTTCTAAACAGTCCTGTATTCATTATAAAGTAACTACTTTATCGTTCCTTTCATCGATTCTCAATGATAAAGAGCTAACTGATTTCCATTAAGAATAGTCAATTACTGCATCTACGTAAACGATTCAATTTTGCAAAAATCACTAATGTATGTCTTTGTGCATCACTTTGAATCCTCATAAATAACGTTTTTTATGGAACCAAAGTTCTGAGCAGTGTGAATTTATCACATTTACGAACTTTAATTTGCCAAAAATTTGCTAAAATACACGCTTGAATTCCCATTTAACATTATCTTTTTATCATTTAGAGCCTGAATATTCCAAATTTTCTCTTTATTTTTAGGGGAGGGCAGCTAATTTTGACATTTATGAACCTATAATATGTCTGAAACTAAAATCTTTGCGTATAATTTGTTGCTAACATATCATAAATTATTATTGCATCGGCAATTATTAAATATATATTCAGATTTTTACGCCCCTTAAGTCAAAAAGTCGAAATTTTGAAAAATCTAAAATTCCGAAAAAGTCCATTTTTCAAAAATTTTATACCGAAAATCAACATTTTATTGACTTTAATGGTTTTATTTTCCAACATTGTATCAGAACTGATAAGTTAGGCATAAAAACTAGATCAAATGACGAGGGTTGTTTATCTGAAAGGAATTGACAGCCTAAAATCGACATTTTCGCAATTTTTTACAGGGGAAGGTAGATTTTTTTTTGTATCCCCAGATCATAAAATTGGCGTAAAGTACCCCAACTTGTGTTCATTGTAATGCATATTAAATTAGCTTTAATGTGATACCAAATTTCAGTACGTATTACTTATCTGTAAACAAATATTGAGCTTAAAAGATGAAACTTATGTTAAAAGGAAAATACAATGATTTTTCGGGTGTACTATAAAAGTGGCCCTATGCTGTCTATACGTGCAGGTTATGTTCGTGTTAACATGTTTTATTTTGAAGAGGGGACATGGAAGGACTGAAAAAAAAACCGCTCTGGTTCAGAAGTGGGGCGGGGGTGCACGGAAAGTGTTTCCAGCCAACGGACTAATTTAGATCATTTTGGTTATTTGTTCTCTGTCAACTTTAACATGTTTTTCGGTTAATTGACTTCCAAAAGTTTTGGTTTGATCTGCGACGATGAGACATAAGTTGTCAAAATGAGCATATGCAGAAAATAAATAAACAGTAACTTCGGTATTAGTTATTAATTGCCACTGGGCCGATACCTCTGCTGGTTGACTTTAAGTCCACGAGGGTATCAACCAAATCAGATCTCAGTACTTCGGTGTTGACCCGAAAACAAATTCTATTGGACTTGCAATATCAATTTTTTTTAAATGTTAAAACAAAGGAGTATCTTCCTCATGCATAGCTCTGTCCTAATCTGAATTTTGGCTTTTTTAATTAGATCCTTTTGGTTATTTGTTCTGTATCAACTTTAACATGTTTTTCGGTAAATTGACTTCCAAATGTTTTGGTTTGATCTGTACTGATGAGACATAAACTGTAGAAATGAGCATATTGAGAAAATAAATTAACAGAAACTTCTGTATTTGTTATTTATTACCACTCGGCCGATGCCTCTGCTCGTGGACTGTTTGTCCCCGAGGGTATTCACCAACTCAGTAGTCAGTACTTCGGTGTTGACCCGATAACCCATTGTAATGAAATGTAACGTGTAAGGAACCTAGAGCGGCCAAAAAAGGTTCGTTACCAGAATAACTCCGGATTCCCGTTTCTAAAATATATAAGCAATTTGTCACAAAGAATTCAAAACGAAGGTAGCGTCAAATCAACACAATGCACTCTGAACTATATACAAAATAAAATAACTTTAATAATGCATTGTATCCTTGAATCAGTTAAACACAAACAAATTTATATTCCTGTATTCCTTTTTAGCTTCAAAATGAACTAACACAAAGTCACAGTAAACACTATCCAAATGATCACTATCACACGGCAAACAGAATGAATATATGTCAAACGGTAAGCTTTAGAATATCAATGTTCCATATTTAAAGAATAATTAATTCACTAATATGAAATCACAATGAATGATCATATGGAACGTTGCACAATTAACATTAAAGACAACAACACAGTACTGCTAATTGCACAATTCCAATTGCTAGGTCAAAATGCACAATTCAGATATCCAAGTCTAATACCTAGCAAGTCCGCAATTATTTGAACACAATGAATCGATGTTAGTTGATTGGTCAGTATTTAGAAAACACTACAAACTTTTCTATACATATTATAAACTATCCTTTGAATATATTTACACTATATACGGCACTGTCAACTTGCTACAAGTAATTTGACCACTAGTCCACTGTAAAGAATATCCACTTATATATCACAAATCACAAAATGAAAATAGCACAAGGCTTTCAAAATAATCACTATACACTTAAAACACAGTGTCCAGAAGCTATCAAATTGAATCCTTGAATTTCCAGTCGCACACAGTATCAGATTGCACCTAACACTTTACTTGCTCCTTGATATATTCGGATCCCGGAATTACAGAATTACAAAATACTTCACTGTCACATGGAATCACTAATTTAAATCCAAAGGAACAAAGTACAACACTTACCAGGCAATCTTTGTAGGAGTTATCACTACAACGGCCACAACAATACTGACACTGAGACCTGGATTCGGTCTCCTTTTATACTACCAGGTCTGCTTGGACGAGTCTATTTCTTATCTTTGTAGGGGTGGTAGGCATTTTAAGTTTTCAATGCAAAATAAGAAGTTATCGTTGATTGGATAAAACAAAATTGGTTATTTTCCGGTTCTCCATTGAAAGGAGGAATTTACTGTTTACTTATCATAATCTTCGTATATCGAAATTAATGTTTCTGTCCCCACAATCTAAATACCCTCGAACAGAAATAATGGACTGTGTAGGCATATCAGTAAAGAATCAGGTTAGATAACTCTCCAGGCAAAAATCTGTGACCTTTTGTTTGAGTTGATATTTTATTGTGAAATAATGTAATTAAATATTTGATAAAGATAAAATATTTAATTAAGGAATGTAAATATTCTTTCTGCACAATGTTTGTTTATTTAACATTTGGATATAAAAAATGCAAGATTTTAGAAAATTTCATATAATGGTAATTTTCTATAAAACCGCATTTTCAGTATGTTAACTTGGGAACCCACTACAACCCATCTAGAATAGGGAAGATTTATACTTCACATATCTGCAGTGCAAATTTCATTACAATCGGACCTATGGAATTTTTTGGCTTTACTGTTAAAAATGTAATTTTTTGTAGTTTTTGCTGGTGGTCTTTTGATTTTGACTTGAGTTTTGTTCCTTTGGCCACAAATCTTTAGTTTTTGCCACTTTGAATGTGCTGTCATCTGGCGTTAATTGATATACCTAGACTGTGCATTAGTAAAGTTATCTCTGGAGTGAAAATAAACAAGAGGAAGGTAGGAATCAATCAATACACAATGGTTTTCAAACTTTCTGGTATACACATAAGTATCAAAAGGCGTTTTCGTCACAGAAACTTGAAATATCTAAATTTTTCAAAACAATGATAAAACTAAAGAGTATCTCCCTCGTGCAGAGCTCTGTCCTTATCTGAATTTTGGCTTTTCTATTTAGATCCTTTTTGGTAAATTGTTCTCTATCAGCTAAAACATGTTTTTCGGTTAATTGACGTCCAAATGTTTTGGTTTGATCTGCACTGATAAAAATGCGCATATGCAGAAAATAAAATTAACAGTAACTTCTGTATTTTTTATTTTTGAACAATTACTATTAACTAGATACGTGTTAAACAAATTTATCTGTGTATCTACGGTTGCAATAACGAACCAATTTATACGACAATATCTATACAATACTGAAATTTAATTTAAAATAAAAAAAAAATAGCTAAATTGCATGAAAAACAGTAAATTTTGCTATGCTGTACACTTGTGTAAGTAGTTAATTCTGTTTAAACATTTAACAGGGAAGCTTGTGACAGATTATGGTTCGATGACCAAGACTCAAAGCTAAGGAAAATACAATCATTAATCAAGCGAAACAAATACATTTAAGATTGTTGATTCAAAACGCTATCCGTTTTATTAAGCAAAATTTATTCCATATTTCGGAAGAGATAACCAAGAAATTAATGTATATTTTCAGATGTCAAGATGGGCAATAATTTCTGTATCAAACCTAAGAAGCAAAGTGGACAAAGTGAAGATTTCGGCGATATCAACGGAGATTTTGGCGATATCAACGAAGATTTTGGCGACATCAACGAAGATTTTGGCGACATCAACGAACAACAATATAAAGAAATAGACCAGTTTCAAACTGTCTCAAATGCACAAGTTGCTGTTGAGGAAAGTATTGTAGGTAGCACTAAAATAGAGGCAAAGTCCCATTTCGAATTTGATGTTAACAAAGTTGACAATGTTAGAGTGACTGGTATAGTCGCTGTTGAGACTGATCGACTTGTGCTGTGCAATTTTAGGGTCAAACATCGTGTAATCTACACTTCTTCGGGACATTTTCAGCAGTTCGTGTCCGTTTTATCTTATCCCTTTGATATTGCCATTTTAGCGACAAGAGATCGAGCTGTGATTTCTTTTCAGCATGAACGTTTTATTCAATTCATAGATATAATACCAGCTTCTGTAAAGCCTGCAGAAAAAAATAAAAATCAGACATCCCTCGACCGGGGGTATTTCTACTTTTGATAATAGGATTGCAGTAGCAAGACTGCGTGGTATTGATATATATAATACAATCGGGGCTTTGAATCAACATTTGATAGTTCATTAGGTAACATTTACTACCTCAAATATGCAGAACATTATATGGGATACACCGACCATAAAAGATTAGTTGTAAAAAGTTTAAACACTGATGACAAATTTAGCATTAAACCTAAATTTGAAGAACAATTCGTTCCACATGGGTTTATTATTGACAAAAACGGCATTATTTATTACACAAACTATAAAATGAATGAAATTTTGACTTGTTTAACAGATGAAAGACGAAGCAAAATATTTTCAGAAGAAGGCGACGGTCTCTACGGACCACGTGCGTTATGTTTCAGTACAGATAATTCAAACATTTACATTTCGAACAATGACGGACAATCTATCCACGTATATAATTTAGTAAGTTAAGTTATGAATTATTTAAAATTGCGCAATGAAGGGTTGAAACATATTTGCAGAAAAGCTGCTGAAAAGGGTAAATGATTTTCTATTTTAGGATATTTAGATAGATCTATTGCCATCTTTCTGAATAGGAAAATCAGGGTTGTTCGGAAATTATGCTTTATCGAGGAATGTTGTTAGCTGTTAGTTGAGCGGCGACAGTTATGTTGTGCTTGTGCAGTAACCGGATGTATCGATGCTTATAGGCATTTGTGACACGTGGTCTGCCAGATCGAGGACGGTCCTCTGCAATACCCTTCTGTTGGTATCGCTAAAGGAAAGGAAAATCGTGAGCCAAATATGGCTACAACATTCAGGGATTTGCGGGCCTGGAGTCGTTTCGGTAGCGATATTCTAAAAAGTCTAACCTTGGCATAGCTCCATCTTATCAGGATTTAATTAAACGACTGTGTTATTGAACAGAAATATCCATTTTCTATACAGGAAGTATCCGCTTTTAAGTAACCCTGGATTTGCAAGTTCAAGATAGTGAATTGTGAACACACTCTACCGATGCCATGTTACGTCAATTGTACTAACCGGATCATGGATGAATTTAAATCCACACTTTTAATTTTGTATCCTGTTTTCAAACTTTTTTTGCTTTTTAATTACCATCATACATTAGAAATTATAGCACAGTGACCCCTTTCTTATAGAAAAATTGTCCATATCCTGAAATAAGCAGCTGATAAATATAATAAAATCTTCTTATTTATTATTACACTTTTTAAGTCGCTTTAAATCTAGGAAAAAATAATGTAAAATCATGGTTCGATTCTTTGCCAAATTTTCTAAAACCTGTATGTCAAAATAATCACCGTAAAGGAATAAATATTTTAGTCTTCAATGGGATATATATAATTCCACTACAATGTACCCTGACTTCTTTTTCTTCTTTGTCTTCAGCTTCTCATACAGCATTGATGTTTCCCTTTCGAAGACAAGAGACATTGTTTTATCCTGAATTCTTTTTGTTCTTCTTTTTCGTCTAATACACCGTGTCCACACCTCTGTAAACATAGACTTAGGATATTTTGCATGTGCATCTACCATGAGGTGTGTCGCTTACCATATCGACTTTCATGTGACCTTGACCAATGACTTTGAAGACAAAAAGCTTTTTTTTTGCGTTGTTCTGTCCGGACCATAGCTATTTATAATTTTGAATTGTATAAGTTCAAAATATAATAAGCGAGCATATGGCGAGTTTATAATATTTGAAATTACATAACGAGAGTTCAAATCCAGCGGTATACAATTCTTTCGAGTTCTTAAAACTATTTCTCTTATGATATCAAAAATAAATGCAGTGAATTTTTATTGCCGAACTGCTGTTTTGCTTCAAATAATAACTCCGTTGCTAGATTACGTTAATCACAGTCAACGAGATCTCACAATGGTCCAATAGAATTGTCGAAAAAGTGATAGCATACCACGCATGGTGTGTTATTCTTGGCGCTCGACCAATAAAATTCACGGAAAAGCGATACAACAAGTTCATATCTAACCATAGCTTCAAAGTCTCGTTGTGTACCAAAAATAACTATTCGTGCAAGGAAGAGATAATGAGACTAAAAGACATAATTCATAAATGTTTCTCCCGTAAGAACGGCGAACGAAGATAAAAGTACACTGTCATAGGCAGAGAACAAGTATACTTAGTGAAATACGACTCAGAATAACAGAAAAAATACACGGAGGAAGAAGTGATTAAAAATTGTAGAGTCTCTTATTGACAATATATTTGTCCAGTTTGTAGGAATTGTTTTTCAACAGACCATCGGAATTCCAATAGGCACAAACTGTGGACCTCTTTTATCCGATCTGTTTCTCCACCCTTATGAGGCAGAATTCATTGAAGGGCTTGTTCAAAATAAAGACAAAAAACTGGTCCAGTCCTTTAATTGCAGCTTCCGTTATATAGGTAATATTTTATCATTAAACAACCCTCGCTTTGGTGATTTTCTTTATCTCATTTATCCAAAACTTGAAATTAAGGATACTATGACTTCACTTTTCCAATAATAAACTTCCTTTTTGTGGCAACATTCCAAAAGCACCAGCATATGGAGTTTACATCTCACAACTCTTTAACTATTCAAGGGCTTGTGGTCGATACAGCGACTTCCTTTATAAAGCCCAGTTGCTTACAAATAGACAACTTTAGCAAGGGTACGAAACCAAAAACTTAAAGTCATCACAATAGAAGTTTTACGATCATTACGATCTTGTCGATCGTTACGGGATATCTGTTTCCCAGATGACAACAGATCTTTCCCTCTACAACTAAAGTTTGTTTTTACTCTATCAGATTTGACTTTACTACCGGAGTTGACATGTTCAACACGGCGGGTGTCTTATAAGAAGCAGGAGATGCTTACTCTACAGGTACACCTGATCTCACCCATGGTTTTTATTAGGTCCGTGTTGTTCATCTGTATGTGTGTCTTCATTTTTCTTTTTTTGTCCCGTACTCAAGTGGTGTCCTTGTTTCGTAGTGCTTCCGATGTTGCCTTTGTCCATGAATTGTTCGTTCATTGACTGACGGTTCGGTTCTCACTTACTTTATATACAAAAAATATAGAAGTAGCATAAAAAAGTAAATTTCGTTATGGTGTACAAGGAGTAACCTCTCATCAGCAGCATTAAAATCAAATAATATGGAAAGCCTTAACTTTTTTTATATTTTTCCCTGGACATAAAATATTAGTGCTATGAGAAGACATGTCATGTTCTACTTGACCTTCATATGAATTTACTTTCAATTTACTTTCAATATAGGTCAAACAACTGCTATTTTTAATGGCTGACCATCATTTATTTCTAGTGACATAAACTTAATATATTTCGCATTTTGGTTTTGCATCATGAGAAGATCTGTACTATATGACCCCCATGTGACTAACATCTTTAGCATTAAGGCAAAGTGACTTTTCTATTGCATGTTGAAATGTATTTTTTTCTTTTGTTGTTCTCCAGATATTTGCCGTGTGGTCTTCCATCATAAGAAGATGTGTTGTGTTTCTAAGTATAAAAGCCTTCAAATGATATGGCATTTGACCTTTTTGTCAACTGACTGCATTTTTAAGTGTTGTCTAACTGTTCTTCCTATGAGATATATTTTATGATATTTGGCATGTGGGAATATCACCATGAGATGTTCAACCTATCATTAACCGTCATGAGCCTACTTCGGTTTGCGAACTCGGGCACCTTGTTTGCCCCGAGTTTTAATCGAAGTACTCGAGTTTTGTCTATGAACTCTTTCTCGAGTTCACTCGATTTCAAACCTGCCCCTGAAAGGTATGAACCCAAGTTTAGATTTCTTCAAGTGAAACATAAGTCTTTGTTGATATACATTTAAGTGCAAACCAGTGACTTATATTGCCCAGTATATTGCCCAGTATACATAGAAATGCAAGAAAATGTTAAGAGTAAAATGAGGGTTATGATATTAAAATATATATAGCCTCAAGACAATGACGATACGGACTAAGAAGCTGTAGTATGAAGAGAATAAAAAAAATAACTAAAAAGTAAACAGTTCAGCTTTGGAATCAAAAAATATTTAAATTCTATGGTTTTTCATCGAACTCCAGAATGGATTTTGGGCAAAAAATATTGCAAAAAACTATATTTGAAAATTGCAGAACACTAGACGGCAAAAATGTTATTCTAAAAACTTCCTCTCTCGACAACATAAAAAGCATTTAGAAGTTCTATCATGCCTCTTCAATAGTAGGTAGCATAATTTCTTGTTTGACGTGGAAAAAGAAATCTAATAATGCTAGATTTGTTCTGTTATCGATATCGCGAGATACCTCTCAGTAGAGTTTATAGTTCGATTCAGGGGCTCTTGACGCATATGCAGATATGATAAAAAAAGTTTAACCCAGGTTACCCTAGTTTAACCAATCAAAGTAAGCGAGAATCGAACCGTCAATCCAAAACCAATAATCCAAGGACAATGGCAATATCGGAAACAACAAAGAAACAGAGACGACATAACATGAACACGGCACAGAAAAGAAAAATGAACACGCACACACACACACACACACACACACACACACACNCAGAGATGTAAAACACGGACCAAATAAAAAATCATGGATAAGATCAGTTGCTCCTGTAGAGTAAGCTTCTCCTGCTTCTTAAAAGACACCTGTTGTGTTAAACTTGTCAAATCAGGTAGTAAGGTCAAATCCAGTAAAGGAAACAAAAATTAAGCTTTTATAGGGAAAGATTTGTTGTCAAACAGATATCCCATTGCGGTCTACAAGATGACCATGTCGACCATAAAACTTCTTGAGGGATGACTTCAAATTTTGAGTAACATACCCTTGTTAAAGTAGACTTTTTGTAAGCAACCGGGCTCTATCAAAGAAGGCACTGAATCGACAAAAGGCTTTTGAATAGCGAATGAGGTGGGAGATGTAAACTCTGTATGCCGGCGCTGTTGGGATGTTGCTACATAGAAAAGGGAATGTGTTATTTCAAAGTACGCCCGCGTTACCCTCAGATTTGAATTAAAGGTCAAATAATTGCATTTCGTTGGTGATGACTGTTTAGTTTTATATTTTCACCGATCTTAAGATATTTGATGTGTATCATCAATGGATGTGTCAAGTACTACATTTACTTTCAATTTACCCTGACTGTTGACCCTAAGGTCAAATAACTGTATACTTTAGTGTTGACAGTTACCTTTTTATCATATTACATAGACTTAAAATATCAAGAATGTGGATCTTTCATCATGACAAATTGTGTCCTAAACAATAGTTACCTTCATATAAATTAAGACTGTATACCATACTGTAATTAAGATCTGAGGGGGTAAATCGTAGATTTTACTGTCGTAATTTGAGGTTCCTGGCGACGCGTTAGCGGAGCCGGAAAACGGATGATTGCGACAGTAAAATCTTAGATTTACCCATGAAGATCCTAAAATACAATTTGGTTATCTCTATTCTAATGCAAATCAGAAAAAAACATTCAAAATCGATTTTTTAATGACAGGAAGTTCGGTGTGCGTCTGTGGCATTACGTTGCTATTGGTTCCGACGGTAAATCGTGGATTTTACCCCCTCAAAATTCTGACGCCATAAAGTGATTTTTTGAACAAAGCAAAAACACTGTCCCAAAACCTGCTTAGTCAGGGATTTGTTCAACCTATGTTAATTTCATTCCTCAAGAAATTCTATGGCCGTCACCATAACATCATTGAAAGATATGACGTGTCAGTATCCCAAAGGAAAGTGGACATTTCAGCTAGATTCACGTCTTCCCGGATTTGACTACCGACTTTGACATTTTCCTGGATTGACTCGCTCACATTGTGACAGTTTCTGTTAACAAAGCAGGACATGCTTACCCTTCCGGAGCACCTGATGTATCTCTAACTTTCACTGGAGTTCACACTTTGAATGCCTTTGTTTTGAATATTGTGATTTCTACTTCTGTGCTTTGTATCTGTCTAACGTCCTTGTTTTGTGTGTCTAACGTCATTGTTTTCTGTGTTCTCGTTTTGGCCATGTCTTTGGGCTTCGATTTTTGTAAATTTCACTCATTTGTTCCTTCGGTATTCTACTGCCGTTGTTTCAATCATTCTGACGACAAAATTGGAGAAAAATACTTCATTCTTCAAATTCTGAGTTCCAATTTTGTAAAGAAGTTGTTTAGAGTTGAAATTTGTCAAAAATGGCAATGTTTTGAATTTTTGGGTTAGAAATACGGATTTTTGTTAATTTTGATTTTTAACATCAAAAGATTTGAAAATTCGCACACATGTTCCCAAAATTGCAAACTGATTGATCGTAGTTCACGGACGATAAACGGTAAAGTAATGTCAGTTCATGGAAAAAGAGGACATTTTGAGAAACAACAAAGGAAATGTTTAAAGCCCTTTCGTTCATGGATTAAATGAAATCCGGTCCCAAAATTTCGAGACGGGAAAATGTTTTCACGGGGTTAAGATAAGTAGTGGACAATAAAGAAAACCAATCGTGTGTAAATTCGCACCAAAACCCCATTCATGTGCATTTCATGCCATGTATTGCTGGTGGCGTGGTTTCAAAAATCAGTCATATAGAAATTTGTTTTTTAAGCTTGTGTAATTACGAGCAAATTGGCAGTTAAATTTGTTGAAAATTGTTATTTGTGCGAAGAAATCCTAAAAAGTTAGGTGTTGCCTTTTCATTGACACTCAGTATATATTTCGTATAACAACATCATCAATTATGAAAGAGGAATATGATTTTGTGCAATACCGAATACTGCCAATATGAAAAAAAATGTTTTAATTTAGTTATGGTGTAAAGCATTTAGGAGCTAATCGATATCTTAGCCAAAAAAAAAGCGATTCAGGTGCCGGTTAATATTAGAGACACTCGGCAACTCTAATCATTGCGCTTTAAATTGATACATAGCAACTTGTTTAATATTAAGTGTCACCCCCCCCCCCCTCCCCCCCCACACACACACACACATAAGTCTTATACATTAAATACGATCCGGTTTGATGTATCTGTCACAGCATAGTTAAAGTTTTCTTTTTTTTCTATAAATGAGGAAAATTAATAACACTGACACTGTTAACAAACAAGGAAGAAGTTATAACACTGAATTACCTCTGAATGGTCATTTTTACAATACAACTTGCGATGTCATCATTAAGTTTGATGAAGGTAGTAACAATAATAATATTAAGACATTACTGTAAATTTAAAAGGAATATAAATGTTCCTTATATAGAAAATAAGTAACTGACACGGTGTACTAAACTGCTAAAAGAAAATATATGCTCTTTAGATTTAACAGATACACACATGACTTGGTTTCTATAAACTTGAAAACGGAAATTTATTGTTTATGTCAGGAAACAGAGAGCAATTGTATGTTGTTATTTTGAAGTGTTTGGTCTGTGAATAATCTAAGGTTATGTTCATTTAGGAAAGATCCAAAAAAGATAAGTTATATTTGCTAAAATTACGGTTATCAAGCATGACGACGTGTCAAGAAGAAATTGTAATTCATCTCTGTATTTTTATATTTTCGTTTTGTGTTTTTGGAAGCTATGGGTATAAGACATGTACACTCACCGACCAGAATTTACGAGCCAATTGCTCAAACAGAGGTCTATATAACATTCCTGCCCATCTACCTACGACTATAACAGTGTTAGATTTGTCATACAATTCAATATCACAAATAAACGGGAATTTGTCGCGATATTGGAATCTCTCGGAACTATACATAATCAACAATAAAATTCACAAAGTATTGGACTATGCTTTTGTCGGATTAAGAAAGCTAAAAATATTGTCGTTAGCAGATAATCGAATTCATCCCACAGATTACACAATAAATATGTTCAGACCATTAGTAAACTTAGAAGAACTTTATTTACAGAGGAATTTGAAGACGCCATCACCTTTTAAGATAATGTGTAAGCAAAACGTTTGCACATACCCAGACAGTGCTGTTGGTTTACTTGTAAACCTTAAAATTTTATCAATTGACTTGTGCGAGTATTCAAATTTTGGAGAAGGTTTTCGCAATCTCAGAAAACTTGAAAAGCTTACGTTCGATTATTGCTTGGCATGTGAATTGAGAAACCAAACGTTTCAAAATTTTCGGTTTTCGAACGTTACAGAACTTTATCTGTGTAACTGTGTGCAATACAAAGTGTCTTCTGAAATTGAAACTGGTATTCTAGTACCATTTGAAAACGCCAAGTCTCTGGATTTATCAAATTCATATTTCAGTTTAAAGAATGTATTTAAGTTGTTACATCCCTTTCGGAAAAAGACAATGGATATCATAAACTTACATCGTGTTAGTCGAAAATCTCGTGAAACTCCTAAAAACCCTTTTAAAATTGTAATTACAAAGGAAATGATGAAACACTTAAAAACAATTTGTGTAAAGACTCTTATTTTGTCATATAACGGCATTGTAGATTTTAAGCCAGAATCACTTTTGTCGTATGACCATCCTGAATGCTTTGAAAACCTTGTCTTCTCTGCAAATAGTTTTACATTTGGATACAACAATCTATATGAGGAGCTTATTAAACTATGTGCATTTGCAATTAATCTTAGATTGTTTGATTACTCATACATTCCTATCGATTTTAAGAATATGGATTTCATATTTCCTCCAAAGAAAACATTAATAAATGCAAATTCAAATAAAGATAAGAAATACATGAACTCAAGGTCATCTCCAACTACAATGACATTTTACTTACCGCCAAAATTAGAATATCTGAGATTAAGCCACGTGATGTCACTCGCAAAACTGTTCACACTAATAATAAAGCGGACTACGAATCTACGACACCTGGATTTATCGTACTTTCAGTTTCAAGAATTTCCGGAAATCACCATGCCAGATGGGAATAACATTCAGTATTTAGATTTTTCGGGAATAGATTCACAAATGTTTGTTGATAAAGGGATTTCGCAGTTGTTGCCGGCAATTAAAACCATATACATGAGAGACTCTAACTTGGACCGTACATTTCAGCGAGGGAAAAATGTATTTAAATTCCTCCGAAACAACACAAAAAATCTAGACATTTCTTCAAATCATCTAACCGATCTACCAGAGCTGTTTGGCACAATTTTAAGTCTGCAAAACTTTAATTTGTCAAGAAATTCGTTCCAAAAATTTCCCAATATCCTATTGTCTATCCACAGTCTAAGGACTCTTGATATGCGATTTAACAAGTTGTCGACTTTAGATGAAGCTGTTACTAGATGGGTTGAAAAAGTGTCGCATATTTATAAAAATTTTACCCTTTTGATCGATGATAACATGTTTCTCTGTTCCTGTAAAAACAGAAAATTTCTTCAATGGTTGTCTTCAACAAATGTAATATTAGATAGAGGACGCAATTACACATGTCGGCTTTCTAATGGAACGATCACTCCCACTAGCTCCGTCATAAAACAATTTCATGACATTTTGTCTAATTGTGATGCAGTCACGTGGTTACGTGTAGGGGTTATCGGCATTGTCTGCTCATTCTTGGTTATTGGTCTCTTGACAATGGTATATCAATTCAGATGGCGAATGACGTACTACTTATACCGTAAAATTAAAGCAAATTATTTTACTCGTGTATCAAATATTGATTTCAAATATGATGTATTTATTGCTTATGCATGTGATTCAAATCAATGGCTTTACCAAACACTGGTTCCAAAGTTAGAAAGGCAATGGAAGTTTAGTGTCTGCATCAAAGATCGAGACTTTCCCGTCGGCGCTGATCATGCTGACACTATCATACACAACGTCCGTAACAGTAGATTTGTTATCTTTATCATTACTCCATGTTTCATAAAAAGAAAATGGGGACGATTCGAAATTGAAATGGCCAAATACGAAATGTTCGAACAACGTCGACAAAAGTGGATTATTGTTATTTTTAAAGATGGTGTGACTCATGATGAAGTTCCTTGTGAGTTGAGTTTGATATGGAAAGATATTATCATGATAGAATGGCCATGTGGAAATACATGTGACGATGATGTGTGGTATGATTTAAAGATGCAACTCACATAAATCAAACATACACTACACTCACGATTTAGACAGTGTGTATACGTGAATAATATTATAAACTGAAAGAAAGACGATTATGTTCACATGTAGAATTTAAATCTCAATCTACAATATTGAAATATTTTCATTGTTTTGTGTTAAACGGTAGTTTTATTTGAGTTTTCCATGGTCTTAGAAAAATTTACATGACATTTTCAGCACAGTAGGCAATATCCGACGGCATATCAATAACAATGGTTTTTAGAATAAGGTCGCAATAGCAATATTCTGGAATTAGTGACCGGAATTGTTAAGGAAGTTAGTTTTACCTGTACACTCACTGTAGGAAATAACAAAATACCGAAGTTGTAAATTTAGTTTCTGGATATGCGCATTTCGACAACTTATGTCTCTTCGGTGCAGATCAAATCAAACATTTGTAAAACAGTGAAATATGTGTAAGAGCTAAAAGAGAACAAATTACCAATAGAGTTAAAGAAGAAAAGCCAAAATCGGCTTAGGACAGATCTATGCAGGAGGGAGACACGAATTAGGTTCTAACAAAAATTTCTTAAATTAAGATATTGCCACTTTTCAAAAAAAAAATTGTTTCAGGCCAGCACTGAAGTACTTGCTTCTGGGTCGGTGAATATTCTCGGCGACTTGCATTGTACAGTCAACCAGCAGTGACATCAGCCCAGTGGTCAAAATAACAAAATACCGAAGTTACTCTGAGTTTAGTTTCTGCTTTTGCGCATTTCGACAACTTATGTCTGTGCATCTAATCAAAACATTTGTAAATGCATTAAATTTACAAAACATTTGTAAATGCATACATCGAAATATGTGTAAAAGCTGGAGAACATATTACCGATAGGGTTAAAAGGAAAGCCAAAACCAGCTAAGGACAGAGCTATGCAGGAGGGAGATGCTACTTAGGTTTTTAACTTAATTTTCTCAACTTTAGAAAATTATTGCAACTTTCCAAATAAAATCGGTTTCGGGTCAGCACTGAAGTACTTGCTACTTGGTTGGTGAATACCCTCGGGGACTAACAGTCCACCAGCAGTGGCATCGTCCCAGTGGTAATAGATAACAAAATACCGAAATTACTGTGAATTTAGTTTCTGCATATGCGCATTTCGACAACTTATGTCTCACTAATACGTTGTTAGTCCGCACCCTACTTTGTAAACCACAAGAAAGATGCACCGTACGTTATAAGATATGCATGTTACCTACTCTACGTCGGTGGATTCCACCGGATACCCTAGCCTCCATAACCACTAAAACTTTCCGCCAAATAATAAGGGGACGACAATTTGATTCTGAGGGGGGCTTGCAGATTTTGTAAATAAATATCTTGGCCCCAGATAAGTTGAAAATAAATAATCTTGCCTGGTTACACTCGCAAATAAATATTTCAAAAATCAAACAGAAGTTAAAAGAATTGGAAAAAATATTATATATTTGTTCCGGCAGATAAAGCAGCCAATAATGTGGTCGTTGTTTGACGTAAGTATTACATCGAGGTGCTTCGGAATGAAATTAACAATTTTAGTACATTTCAAGCTACCACGTCAACAGAAACACAAATAATTGATGATCACATGATAGCTACAGCTGAACTTAAAGCAACTTCTATTTATAAAAGCATTCCTACTATGTATTGGCTTCCTAAACTACACAAAAATCCTTTCAAATTTCGTTTTATTTCGGCATCAAGTAAATGTTTAACTACACATATTTCTGTGTTATTGACCAGTGCACTTACTACCATAAAAAATCTCGTCATCAACTCTAGCAACAAATGTTATGAATACAGTGGAATTAACTTCTTTTGGAGCGTTGAAAATTCGGTAGAAGTTTTGGAAAGACTTCGATCTGTTAATGAAGCATACACCTCCGTCGATAGCTATGATTTTTCTAACCTCTATACTACATTACCGCATACACTCATCAAAGAGATAGTTTCGTATTTCATCAAATGGTCCTTAAAAAATCAGGATGTACGTACATTTGTTGCAATACATTTAAATCGTTTTTCAGTGACGACAAACATGATAAATATACCAACTGGACTTGTCAGGATATGATAAAAGCATTAAATTTTCTTATTGATAATATTTTTGTTCGTTTCGGTGATACAGTCTATCAGCAAAAAATAGTTATTCTTATGGACACCAACTGTGCACCTCTCATAGCAGATTTATTTCTTTATTGCTACGAGTCACAATTCATGGCAAAAATTCAAAAAGACCCTTCTAAAGAGCATTTAGTGGATAAATTTAACAATACATACAGATATTTGGACGATATTTTGGCTTTAAATAATCCTGAATTTTCTAAATTTACAGATGAAATTTATCCTGCAGAACTTACTTTAAATAAATCCAATAGCAGCAGTGATTATACTCCTTTTCTTGATCTTGATATATCAATAAATCAAGGAAAGTTAAACACTAAGGATTATGATAAAAGGGGTGATTTCTTATTCCCTATACTCAATATTCCCAATCTCGACGGCGATGTTCCGTTAGCCCCTTCTTACGGGGTCTACATTTCACAACTTGTTCGATATGCACGAGTATGTAGTAATGTTTCTAACTTCAACGACCGAAATCTTTGTCTCACTAAAAAAACTTCTGCATCAAGGGTTTTGATATCATAAATTGATAAAAACATTCTCTAAATTTTATTATAGATACATTGACTTATTAAGAAAATTTGGTTCTACATGCAGGGCTCTTTTACATCAGGGCATTTCACATCCAAATATCTATGGAAATATCCTTTACAAAGCGCAAAAATTCAAAAATTGTCCTTCCAAACTTATTATTCCGTTGAACAAACTTATTCATAAAGGATATAAATACAACATTGTTGTTTAATCTTTACTTCTGGTTTTTGTTGGCAAAATATTGATCATCTCCTAAATGCTTTACATCATACAATGTAACTAAATTTAAACAATTTTTCATATAGGAAGTATTTGGCATTGCACAATATCATGTTCTTCTTTCATAATTGATGATGTTGTTATACCAAATCTATTTAGAAGTATTTCAATTGAAATTTCATATGTAAGAAGGTTTGATATCATAGTCAACGGAAATTATGTCCTCAGCTAGCTGTCAGTAACTGTGAGCATTTGTCCGGACAGTACCTGTATGTATTGTCTTCATGTTTCATGTACTTCATTGTAAGGGTACTCGTCTTGATAAGTTGGACTTTTTTCTAGTTTGATTTTTACTGTGAGTCTTTTTGTGTATTTTTTTTTGGTCATTCACCACACAAAGGGGAGGGTTTGGATCCAAGAAAACGAGTTTAACCCCACCGCAATTTTTGCTCCTGTCCCAAGTCGGGAATATGTTGGTCATTGGCTTGTCCTTGTCTTCTTATAAAATTTTAGTGTTTTGATATTTGGGTTATTGGATGTGGTTTATTTAAAATTGATTTATTCACATTTTTACCTTTTCTGGGCCATTTAGGGGTTACTATATGGTGTGAGGTTCCTCACTGTGTTGAAGACCATATGTTGACCCCTAGATGTTTTGTTTTTGTTTTTGGTCGTTTTAACCTGGATATGGGATGTTGTCTCCTTGACATTTACCCCATTTCCTTTCTTTTTCATATTAGTCCACCCGTGAACAGAGACCAATATTGAAATACAAGAAAATAAACAATGTGGCCTCCAAAGGCTTGGAAATAAATATTATGACCAGAATGGAGTTGAAAATAAATCATCTAACCTTTCCGACTTTGCCAGCTCCCCCCCCCCCCCCTCCCCCAGGATCAAAAAGTTAAGCTGACATACTGATGCAAAAGACCTTATGTAATCAAACAAACGAACAAAGTTAATCACTGGTAAAGCTGTCATGATTTCAAACAAAGATAAATTGATTAAATAAAAATGGTAAAAATATGCCATAATTTTAAAGGGTAAAGTGAACCAAAATATAAATAAAACAACAAACTGGAAATTACAAGATAGAAAAAAAATTGACTTGCCTCTAGATAAAAAAAAAGAGTGACTTGCCTCTAGATAAATGGGAGGTTTGGGTACACATAAACCGGCTTAACCCTACCGCAGGCTTTTGCAAGTCCGAGTCCGGCTGTCCCGAGTTCCTGTCGTTGTTTACATTTGTCTGTCGTCTTATTTATGTTTTTCCTGTGCAGATTATGGCATGTAATCATAATTTTCCGCCACAGTAGATGTTTCCTGTTGTCCCTTTTATTTCATTTGCCTACTCATTTACCTTATCGCTTTCAACTATGGGGACATCTGGACAGAAAAACAAAATGATACATCCTGCCATAACAAGAGAAAACAGACTTATTGAGTTTAAACAGAATTTACTTGTGTAAAAATCGTGCTCGATCCTGAACTTGATCAAATATGAGCGTGGAGCAGATCATGCTTACCCTTCCGGAGCACCTGATGATACCTCAGCTTTTATAGGGGTTCACACTGCTAGTGCTTCAGTTTTGTGGCATTTTTGTTCATTTTTGTTTGTTTGTTATGTCTTCGTCATACTGTCGAAATGCGTATTGCTGTGAATTGCCGTGAGTTTTGATTTATGATTTTAGAATTTCCCCTTTCCTCGTTCTTGCTTCGGTATTCGTTTGCCGATGTATGAAAAGATTTTTATCCTTGTATTCCTTAGCTTAATTTTGGCTTTTCTGTATAGATCATTTTGGTTATTTGTTCTCTATCAGCTTTTACACGATTTTCGGTTAATGGACTTCCAATTGTTTTGGATTGATCTGCACTGATGAGATATAATTTGTCGAAATGCGCATATGCAGAAAAAAATTAACAGTAACTTCGGCATTCTGGTATTTAAAAACGTTTCATGGTAATAAAGGAAAATGATCTTGATAATAATTAAAGATATAAAATTTAAGTTTTTCATACTGCAAGATGCAGTGTAAATATACTCAACATTCTTGTATTTATATAGATCCTAGTTACAGGAGAACGCCATACGGACAAAAGACTTTACACGTGAACTGGTGATCTGATTAGTCTGGCACGATAGGAAATTTGCTGTTTTTGCACAAGTTTCCCTTTTTTCTTTCTGCACAAAAAACGTACATTTAATTATTAAGGAAATGCACAGTATTTCGCATCTTTTTTGTAGCTTTTGGGTGCTTTATAGGTACAGAGACGTGAAAAAAGAATTTGTCTAGTCAATTTCCACTGTATGTTTCATATAATACCATATTTTAAAAACAATTTTTTGAAGCCATTTCTTAACTGATTTCATTGAACCGTGAAACGGAAATTGAGTTTATTTTGATTGTTTGTTTTGATATAATTTTGTTTCTTTCCGTCTCATGCAGCTGCTTTAACAGAATGTTATTTTAGTTATTGTGGAAAATCCTTACATATGCTGTCTATATTTTCACACAGGATTTACTTGTTCTTGATAGAATTCCCCATATAGATTCACTATCATACTTCCGAAATTTGACAGTTTAATATTTCCAAATGGTATTCTGACTACCTGTTTAGAGTGTCCACATCTGAGTATTTTAAAATACAAAGTTTTCTTGACAAGGACTTGATGAGTGCCCTATGGTTGTTTAAATGTTGTGATTGTCTTCCAGTAGTGATTTGTCAGCGATGACAGTGATTGCAAGAATCACAGTAGAAATTTAGAGCTAGATTTTTAATGCTATATTTAAAGTCAAACTTAGTAGTATGTCTTCCAGGGAAGACTTGTGTCGCCTGCGTAATTACGCAAAAAGATATTCTAAGTTCCGTCAAACAGCAAGTGGGCATGCAAGAGATCGCAGACTCTCTTACACAGTAAAGGTCACCATACTGATACTCCAAGTCAAATTGCAGAAGGTAGGGAATAAGTGGTTTCTTGAGAAAAACGTGACACAAATTTTCAAGACTAGAAAAATATTCTAAGTTCCATCAAACAGGAAGTGGGTATGTGAGAGATCCAAAACTCTATTACACAGTATAGGTCCTCATACTGACACTCCATGCTTAATTTCAGAAAGCTGGGATATGTGGTTCCTGAGAAAAATGTGACAGAATTCTTTTGTAAAGCCCATCAGAAAAAATATTGTAAGTTCCGTCAAACAGGAAGTGGGCATGCAAGAGATCCATAATTCTATTACACAGTAAAGGTCCCCATACTAATACTCCATGATAAATTTCAGAAGGCTGGGATATGTGGTTCCTGAAAAAACTGTGACAGAAATTTTTTGTGACCCTGATAAGTAAAAAATTTTCTAAGTTCCGTCAAACAGGAAGTGGGCATCGGAGAGTTTCCAAACTCTGTTACACGGTATATGTCCCCATTCTGATACTCCATATTGAATTGCAGAAGGCTAGGATTTATGGTACCTGAATAAAATGTGACAGAAATTTTTAAGACGCAAAATATTCTAAGTTCCGTCAAACAGTAAGTGGGCATGCGAGAGATTCAAAACTCTATTACACGGTAAAGGTCCTCATACTGATACTCCATGTCAAATTGCAGAAAGCTCGGATACATGGTTCCTGAGAAAAGTTTGACAGAAATTTTTTGTGACGCCGCGACGCGGACGACGACGCAAGACGACGTATAGTGATCCCTATATGTCGCCACTGCGTGAACGCAGGCAGGGGACACAACAATGGTGATGCTATTTTATTTTTAAAAACAAGCTGCTCTTGACATATTTATAATTATGACGATATTTAGCAAATGGTTTGTGTATTTAAATGTATAGTACTAGAAGTAATCCGCCTTTGTTACGGCCTTATTTATGATTTCCATATGTGTATAAAATACTTTGAATTATAAATGAGACCTGCAGTCACGGTTTGGGCGTGTTGTTATGGAGTAAATGGAGATAAAGTTTCTACAAATACATTGTAAATGGCAAAACCAAGCAATGGAAGAACGCTTGGTCTTCAGTTTGATATCATTACAGGGACTTCAACAATGAGCTTTGCCTATACCTCATAGTAAGTTCAAGCATCCCTAGCACCTCTCTGAGCGGAATTCGTTGCAAGATGTCGAATAACGCTACATACAAGCTCCTTTACTCATGGATGTGGGGTCGTCAACAAACATAAAAGTAACTTACATAAGCATTAAGGGAGTACGAGTGTCAGAAATTTTGTAATTAGAATTAAAATTCTGACCTTTTGTTTTGAAGAGCACTGCTAATGGAACAACTTGAGCAAAAAATTGAAAATCCATGAAGGAATTTTTAAGATATAAGACGTCAAAATCTTGGCGGGAAACAGTTTTCTCTAGAGTTTTCCTTTAATTTGCATAAGATGTTTATATGAATTTTAATACATGAAAGTATAATTGGAAGTTGATTAAATTTTATACACTGTCTAAATTATACATTTTAAAGTGACCTATGGCCAAGAAAATATGATCCATGTGCAAAAAATTTTAACACTATTTGAATGGATAAAACCAAAGGATATCGAATGCTTCTGAAAATCTGAGGCTCGCACTCCCTTAAAAATCTAGCTCTATTTTTAATTAGGCGTATAAAAAAGTATTTTTTGGTTGTCTGTCGTAGTTTCTTAATGATATTGATAAAAGTTATTTCCACTGAAAAGATAAAAACACTTTTCATTCATATAATTTGAATTTGGTTAAAAAAATGTAGATTATCTGAGGTGGCCGTATGTATGCACATTTAATGCTCATGTAGGTATAAAAATCAATTAAGTGTATGTCTTCCAAAAAGTCATCATTTGATTTCGACCAAAATAACACGGGGCGAATTATTCTAGTAGTAACATGCCGTCCTGACCTAAAGCCAATCCCAAAATTTATACATAAACACTTGAATCTAAAAGGAATTATCCTTGCTTGAGCCAAATGTTTAAAGCTCTACCATTAATGTGTTTTCACAGAAACATTATAAATCATAACATCTACTTCACATCTTTAAATTATGTAAAATATATCTTTGTACAAGCCGTGTATAAATACAACCAAAAAGAATATTGTTGACATTCAATTCCTAATAACAAAATTACCGGAGCCAAAGTCCATGAAGCAATTAGGGCCTGTAAGTCTCGTACAATTTTGAAACTTCCGAGATCAAAAATTGTACCCGGAAGTTACATTTCAAACAAAGATATTTGACGTTTTAAACAAAAATTTGAACGTCACAATCCTCTGACGTCATGTTTTGGCGGGAAACGTTTTCGAATTGCCTATTTATCGTGGATCCTCGTGAGTCACATGACGAGACTGACAAAGCAGGTGGAAAAAAACACCGCAAAATTTGTCAACCGCAACGTTCCTGACTTGGAACCAGCATTTCAAAAGAAATGGTGTGTTAAGCCGGTCTATATTTGCTTTTATCCAAGATTTAATTTGACAAAGTTCCATAAATGAACTTTATGTGGATTTAGAATTAAGTTACTATGGTCCCATTACATTTGTAAATGTCCTTCGTCCAAATCAAAGAAATCACCAGTGCAACCTTATACCTTTTTAATTACATGCACTGCATTGAAGGCGGGAAAAGTAATGTTTTCATCTTTGCAATTCATAAATTTTCTTTGTTACCGATTTCCCAAGGAAACTACACAATATAAAGATTTAAATTTTCAGGGATTAAGTATCACAATTAGTACTCTTGATGTACAATTTTATTTTTTAAACTGATTCATTAATGAGATATTAACTAATTAATGTTTCTTTGTTGAAAAGTTTCTATAAATAGCTCATCTAAAGTTGTAAGCGCGCTGTTTTTAGATTTATTTACTGCAAAGCAAGTCAGCATGCAGCCTAATATTTACCAAGTTCACATACATAGGTGTGCATCAGCTGGAAGGAAACAACAATTATATGTATTTCATTATGCTTTGTGGGTATGTAGGGGTGTCATATCTAATATTAATGATATTAGGGTTGGTAGGTATTTTTTGCCTTGAAATGTACGAGAATCAACCGTGAAATATAAAATGAGTTTTACTGTCTTTCGAGTTGAGGTCACCTCTCTCGGGTCAAATCTGATAATCATTTAATTGACTATCAAAATAGGTATTTTTTGAATATCTTATGGCTGTTTTCCTCTTATAAAATGTCTATTGACCTCTTAGTGTCAGTGATAAGAAACAACTGTTTAACAAATTGTTAACTGTATTCGGGCAAATACATTCTTCTAGTTACAGCCTGAAACTTATTTACGTATTTTGCATGCAAATTATTGCAAATGGTTTTTGCTTGGAAATGTCCACAAAAATTAACTTCAGAGAATAATACTATAATATATTTTACCAAAACAAACAATTATAAAACACAAACAGGATAACAGTAAACACCTACAAAGGTCGGGAACTACAATCACATACCACAATTTACAAGCATACTGAACTAGAAAAACAATAGTGAAAACAACAGACAAACATGAATAACGATAGGAACTCGGTTTAGCCGGACTTGGTACCGACACTAGTGAAAGCCAGTGGTAGGGTTAAACCGGTTTATGGGTACCCAAACCTCCCCTTCCTCTATCCCGTTTCCTAGATAGACTACTAATTCAATGACCACTAGGTTGGAAACAAAAAAGTATATGACAAAACGTAATTTAGAAAGATGGGTCAAAGAGTGCTCGCGGCTAAACTGTCGACTAGCTCAAGGAACTTTAAAACACTGTCGCACTACGGAAGAAAAATCGAACTCAAAAGTCCCGAAGGGTTTGGTAAAGAGTCGTCATGTATTTCAGTAGACATCGTCTGTACAGTGAGAGGCCTGTATATATGTAAAGTCTTTAGGTCACTTGAATCCAAAGCCAATTTAACGGATTTGTTCAGAATATCTCGTCGATATCCACTATTACGTAAAGCATGTAAGTAACGTCCCAGTTTTTCTGTATTATCTATCTGTTTCTGATAAAATCGAGGATGAGAAATATCCTTTTTAATTAGCTGTTTGCGAGTCACGTTGTCGTATGAGATTTTAAAGTCTATGAAAACTGCAAGTTCCGGTTCCAGTTTTAGTCATATACTTGCAGATTTCATACGGGGGTTATGAGATTTTAAAGTCTATGAAATTTTAAAGTATTCGAGGTGCGACGAAATTATTTGAAAATCTACTTTTAATATACTTTAACGTTAGTATAGATCAGTATATGATTATAGGAATCAAATATTTCTGGAACTGTTCAAAACATTAACATGACAAACAAACCATAAGCTGTCGAGACAAGAAGTTGACGGGGTTTGTTGGAATCGATATTTTTGAAGTAAATTGGCAAAAAGTTACTATAAAATGGAAACACAGTAAAATAAAAAAGAGCGAAATTTTTGCAGCAATAAGACAGACACACATTTATAACCAGACGCAGTATTT
>MJUU01029490.1:0-27464 GCA_002080025.1 Modiolus philippinarum | reverse complement strand
GGGGGGGGGGGGGGATTCAGAGGCTATAATCTCGTAGAAAAGAAATCAACAAAACAAATTGCAGTTTTTTTTTATGTTGGTAGAATTATTATTCCTTAGTTATCATTACATTGTTTAATCATAGTGAAAATTATTTTTCACAACCATTAACTGCCATGATACAGGCAGGGGGATCAGTACAAGGACCATATATATTGCATATATTGTCACTGGTCAGGATGACAATTGATGACCCAACTTTACTGCAGATAGCTATAATTGGACAACATCATTCATTGCACCTATTACCACATCTATGAAATTTTCAAGCATGTGGGTGATAATGACATAAGCTGACCATAAATGGCCATAAATGGTCAAAAATATTCATTGAATAAATTATTAGAGCCATGATATGTGCAAGGAGTGGGTCATAATGACATTTAATGACCCAACTTGACCAAAGATAGACATAAATGGTCAAAACAATTAATCGCAACTATTTTAATATCCATGAAATTTGTAATCCCAAGATTAGAATGACATTTTATTACCAAACTAACACACAGAAAACAATAAATGATCATATTTCTTCAACGCAACCATTAACACAGCCATGAAATATGCAAGGAGGGAGTCAGAATGACAATTAATGACCCAAATTGACATAGATGGCCATGAATATTGAATCGCAACTATTGACACAGCCATGAAATATGCAAGTTTGAGGGTCAGAATGACATTTAATGACCCAAGTTGTATACAGATAGCCATAAATAGTCAAAATTATTGATCGCAAGTATTGCCACAGCCATTAGATATGCAAGTATGGGGGTCCGAATGACATTTAATGACCTAACTGACTACAGATAGCCATAAATGGTCCTAATTATTCATCCAAACAATTACCAGTACTAAGAGATTTGTAAGCATGGGATTAGAATGACATTTTATGACCAAACTAACTCATACTTTACCATTTAAAGCCAGAATTTTCATTGTAATTGTTACCACAGCTATGAAAATTGCAAGCTTGGGGTTAAAATGAAATTTTTGGAACAAATAAATACACAGATTACCATGAATGATCATAATTATTTGTCGCAACTATTTACACAAATACAAATTTTGCAAGTATGATATTTTATGACAAAACCAGCTCACAGATAACCATTAATTATCATTGTTATTCACAACTATTATTATATCCAATAAATTTGGCCTATTTTTCCACTATTTTCATTGTTAGTCATATTATCTAATTTTTTGGGCCCTTATTTTCCTGCCTGTTTTAGGTGACTAAACTACCAATAAAGCCATTTGATTGGAGGGGACTTTGAATGTTCCTTTAATCAATGCTACTTGTTTTATCCAGTTTTTAACCATATGCGCACACCTGTCAGGATATTCAAAGAGTTGAATGTGGACAGTATTGGAAGAAGAATGCACAACTTTTTTGTTCTTTTTCTCATCAGCTTATGTGACTCTCCTATATTTTGTTTGTTTGAAATCTATGTACATGTATTTATAACAACAATCCATTATGTTTCCTGTTCCTCTCAAAGCTTCATGTTAAAAAAAATGATTTGATAAATTAATAAAAAAACTCCTGAAAAACGAAGGTTGTTTCAAGTTCATCCGTCTAGATAAGGACAAAATTTCTGTTTTTCCTTTTCAGGATGGGATCACGATTGACAATCGTTCTGTCCTTTCACTTATATACATTAATTAAATTGAATGAAAATAAACAACAACCGCGCTTCTTTTTGTTAAGAAAATGTAATGTTTCGCAAAAAAAAAAATGTAAGATGTCAAATCGCAGTATTATTTAACAGAGGTTTCCGCACATTTCGCTATTCCGGAACTTGCAATTCTCACGCCGGAAGGTAACATGACACGAACCAGAACCGGAACTTGCACTTTTCATAGACTTTAAAATCTCATACGACAACGTCATATCTAGATATTAAATGTTCATATCTTCTGTAAAACTTCAAGAAGTATTTAATTAGATATGAAATATGTAACCTTGTTGTAAAAGTTCGGGTGTGAGAGTAATGTTACGCTCATAAAAATGGTAGAACAAATGCGAGCGAATCGTACAAATTGAGATATATACACCTCGTAGGATCTAGCTAGGGGAACGTCACCTTCAAGAAAGGGGAAATCGGTAATAGTTAAATCAAAATCATCCCTTTTATTATAAATCTTAGTTTTTATTTAACCAGAGTCAATGGTGATACTTAGATTCAGAAAAAGGTTAGTATTTAGAATCATTGTTTGCCTTATTAAGTCTCAGTTGATGTGGGTAAATGATGTCGACATGTCGACATAAGCTAAAAACTTGGGTTGTCAATAGTAAGGATATCGTCAATGTACCTACTATTATCATTGAAAATAGAAATCCGTTTGGTACAGTTCCATTTTGTAGTTTTTTCATGAAGTCCCGTTCGTAACAGAACAGAAAAAGATCTGCAATGAGAGGTGTACAATTAGTACCCATGGGGATTCCAATGACCTGATGATAAACAATTGTGCCAAAACAAAACGAACATAAATGTTGTCTAGCAAGAGATTCAGTACCTTAATCATATCATCACATGTCCAGGAGCAATAATTGTTGTAAGTAATATTGGAGAAGAATCCTTGCTTTTTGTTACAGCAAATAAACCAAAGACTCGAAAATTTAAAGGACCATTTTATAAGTTGACCCAATTTGGATTTAATCAAATGTGGAAGGGCTGTATAAAGTGTAGAAAACTCATAACTGTCAACAGATGAAACTGGTCTATTTATAGATTGTAATTCATCTAAAACTTCAATAGATTTTTTTACACTCCAAAAGTAATTTACACCAGAGTTTTGATATGTTTTTTTCACAATAGTTTATAACTAACTCCGTTCTGGTTAAATGGGTTGTGGTAGAACAATTACTCGAAGCCGAAAAAAAAAAGATGTTTGAGGGAATGTTTATGAAGCTTAGGAATCAAGTTCATAGTAGGCAGGGTGTTATCTTTAGGTGGAACTTTGAGCGTTTTTTTAATTCTTGTAATGTTGTTTGGTGCGCGTTTTCTCGTCACAATTTGAACGTTTCAAAGTGCTAAACTTGGCCAATTCGTTTGATGGCAACGTTGTTGGAAGCTTGTCGACTTTGAATTCACTGTAATATATGTAGAAAATGTTTAATTTTGTTAAAGAACAATTTTGAAGCGCGAAAACCGAATCAATCAATCATTTAAGTAATTAAAATCTGTCCGGATAAAATTCAACAACTTAAGTAAGTGAAGACCGATCCGTCAGTGCAAAAAAAAAGGATAAAACAAAGTTTCAATAAATTTTGTTTCTGCAGATGGTCATTTCGAAAAATTATGTCCCTTTATAACAAAATGATCCAAAGAATATAAAAGGAAAGATATGTGTGAAAGATAACCAATCTGATTTAAAAGAAAAGCAAAAAATCATCCGAGAACACAGCTTTGTATATTTTTTCCTATTATAATTTCAACACCAAAAAACAACAAAATTTTTGTATGAATCTTTCTTGTTTAAGTGACTGGTGACTCCAAATTTCTAATTTCAGTTTTTCATACCCTAACAGCTAAACCTATATACCGAACACATGTAAAATTTTAGAACCGAACACCACCATAAGTTTGATACTTTTTGTATTGAAGGTATAGTCGGTTTCTTTTTAAATAATAAGGTTGAAAATCGTCACAAAAAATCATGTTTTCATATAAGATCAGTTCTTTTGCAACGCCATGAAGATGTTTGCACCCTTCAAATTATCCCATTTCATTTTCTAAACTATAAAAGTTAATCGTTGGCCGTCATTGTTTGAAATGTATAGTTTTCAACTCTCAGTGCTGAAGCATAACGCACGTGGTCCATAGAAACAATTTTCCTGTCTTGAAATTATGTAATTTTCTTTCGTAATATATCTGCATATAAGTTCATTCGTTTAATAGTTTGTGTAATACAAATTGCCGCTCATGTCAAAAACAAGTCCATTTGAAATAAAATTACCTGCTTCTCCATGTCTGAATTTAGCGTTACTGTTTAAACTTTTTACGACCAACTCGCATTGGTCTGTATATACAATGTATTGTTTTGAATATTTGAGATAATGAATGTTACCTAATGAAGTGTCCGAGTATGTAACAAGTTGCCCATCTAAGCCATATATATCAGCACCGTTTTTCCACTGCAATCTTATCATCAAAGGTACACATACCTCCAGTTGAAGGATTTTAGATATTCATATTATCTGCTGGCGAAACACACATCGGAGGTGCTAGAACGAAATCATAGTCCGGTCCTTAGACACTAAAAGGGAAATATCGAAGGGATAAGAGGAAACATGCACGATCTGTTGACAACGTTCAGCTGTGGTGTAGACAAGTAGGTGTTTCTCTTTAGAATTACACAGCACAAGTCTTTCATTCTTAACAGCCACTAATCCTGTCACTCAGACATTATCAATTTTATCAACATCAAATTCAAAACTTGAGTTTTCATCTATTCTAGTGCCACGTACAATACATTCCTCTACAGCTACTTGCGCAAATGTAACATTTTTGAATTGGGTTTTTCCACATACTGTACTTCGTCTTCATCTCCAAAATCTTCAATATCGACTCTTTGCTTGTCCATATCTCCACAATTTGCAAATTCGGCTTGTCTATCCTCATCGCCGAAATCTTCATTTTGGGTTTGTTGTTTGTCTACATCTCCAAAACCTTCAGGTTCGGCTTTGTGTTTGTCTTCATCTCTTAAATCTTCCGATTCGGCTTGTTTGTCTACATCTCAAAAAATCTTCAGGTTCAGCTTGTTGTTTTTCTACATCTGCAATATCTTCAGATTCGGCTTGTTGTTTGTCTACATCTCCAATATCTTCAGGTTCAACTTTTTGTTTGTCTACATTTCTAATATCTTAAGGTTTGGCTTGTTGTTTGTCGTGATCTCCAAAATCTTCAGATTCGGCTTGATGTTTGTCGTCATCTCTTAAATCCTCTGATTCGGCTTGTTTGTCTACATCTCCAATATCTTCAGGTTCGGCTTATTGTTTTTCTACATCTCCAAAATCTTCAGGTTCGGTTTGTTGTTTGTCTACATCTCCAATATCTTCAGATTCGGCTTGTTGTTTTTCTACATCTCCAATATCTTAAGATTGGGCTTGTTGTTTTTCTACATCTCCAAAATCTTCAGGTTCGGCTTTTTGTTTGTCGTTATCTCTTAAATTTTACGATTCGGTTTGTTTGTCTACATCTCCAAAATCTTAGGGTTCGGCTTGTTGTTTTTCTACACTTTCAAAATCTTCACATTCGTTTTGTTGTTTGTCTACATCTGTAAAATCTTCACATTCGGCTGTTTGTCTGTCCACATTTCCATAATCTTCTCATTTGGTTTGTTGTTTGTCTACATCTCCGAAATCTTCAGGTTTGGCTCGTTGTTTGTCGTTATCTCTTAAATTTTCCGAATCGGTTTGTTTGTCTGCATATCTAAATTCATCTAGTTGAGTCTCTTCATCTCTAAAATTTTCACATTCAGCTTGATGTTTGACTACGTGTTCAAAATCTTCACTATCAGCTTATTGTTTATCTACATCTCTAAAATCGTCCAATTCGACTTGTTTGCCTACATCTCAAAATTCTTCACATTCAGTTTGTTGTTTCTACGTATCTCCAAAACCTTTACATCCGGCTTGGTGTTTGTCTACGTCTCCAAATTTTTCACAGTCTGCTTGTTGTTTGTCTAAATCTCCATAAACTTCGAATTCGGTTTGTTGTTTTTCTTGATCAATGAATTTTTTTCGTTCAGTTTGTTGTTTATCTACATCTCCAAACTCATCAAATTCGTCACTTTCCCTATCCGAGTTCATGCAGATTTTATTGCCCATCATACAACCTTCAAATAGAAATTAGCTTTCAAGGCTATAAACAACGGCAGTAGAATACCGAAGGAACAAAGGAGGCGGTGACATGGCAAAAAACGGCAACAGAGTAAAACAAAGACAAAAAAAGGACGTGAGACACCTACAATGCACGGAAATAAAAAGATAACATTTAAAACTAAGGCACTCATAGTGTGAACTCCCAGGAAAACCGGGAGTGACATCAGGTGCTCCGGAAGGGTAAGCATGTCCTGCGCTGCTAGCGGCTACGGTCACACTATCAGTGAGTCAATCCAGGGTTGAGTCAAATTCGGTTATGTCAATCCGTGAAGACGTGAAATTTAGCAAAAAATGTCCGTTTTCATTTTGAACACAGACACGTCATATTTGTTAATGATGTTATGGTGACGGCCATAGAATTATTGAAGGGATGAAAGTAACAAAGCCTGAACAAGGATTGAAAGTAACAAAGCCTGTACAAATCCCTGACTAAGCAGCCTTTAGGACAGTGTTTTTGCTCTAGTAAAAAAATCCCTGTATAAACTACATGCTCGACAGTAACGAATCAACTGTGAAATGTACACTCCATAGGCTGGAGAGGTAGGTATATTGCTGCTCAGAAAGGAAAAGTTCACAATTGGGAAGTAAAAATCATCACGTTAGTCATATAGCTTAGAATGCCGATTAAATCATGTTAAATTGACTTGTTCTAAGGTTTGGCCGTTGCTTAAGACAAATTCTTTCTCACATAAATGATAATGCATAAAAGCACAATTGCTCTCATTTTGGACCAATGATTTCTCAAATCAAACGTATTTGGTGCTCGTGAATCCTTGAGAAAACAAGTGTCATGGTGGCGTAAAATTTTACTGCTGATATATCATAAAAAATATTATGTTGAAGTCGTTGAAGTCAGAGATAAAGTATGTAATACCATCCAAAAAGTATTAGTTGCTTTGAGGTCAAATTAAATGTCATTTAATATTAGCGCTTTATACCTTTATACCATCAGTTTGCAATTTTCCCTTAGGTAACCTTCACTTCTATCCTATTCAGATTTTCGATTTACATGTATAAATACATATATATTACTCTCAAACAAAACAAAAAGGGCATAGAAGGCCCAATTTAAAGGTAAGTATAAACAAAAATGTACAAATAAAAAAATTGACATAAGGGAAAAGCAAACAAACAAAAATGTTCTATTTAAAAATAATCAGAAATGTACAAATATGAAAAATAAATACAAACGTACATATTCCCTTTTGTTTTTAGTTGTATATTTTTGGCATATTATTGTATATTTTTACCTTTTAATTTTGACCCACTGTGCCATTTTTATTTTGTTCATACATGTTAATTTCTGGCCATTGCACAATATATATATATAACCTTTTATACTGTTGGAATACTGCAGTTAGATTATAACTGATATTTTTGTGCTGCATATAAATTATTACTTGTTCTTACGAAAGTGACTTCTAGTAATAATAGAACTACTTGCCATTTTAAAAATGTAGATGCAGTATGAAATTCCAATAGGGTGATAGGAAATAATTTATTGTATGTCATTTTCCATAGGGTTCTTTGTATCAATCCGAGACTCCAATGTCTACTGATATGAGTTGAGGGCTAATGCCAGGGTCGATACGGAAAATTCCTTTCATAATCTATTAATCACATATTTCAAACTGACGATAAAATGGTGTATTTATATGGAACCTTACTGAACTGTCATTTCATTTCGTTTCAAACCTTTATTGCATCGGATTATCATTTAATTAATCAAATAAACGAACAGTGCCGATATCTTAACCATTCCCTTTTTTCAAAAAAGCTTTCCCTTTGAATCCATCGCCATTTGTACGCACATATATAAAAGTCACACTACTATTTTCTTATCGAGTCTGTACACCAGGGCATGAGAACTCTTAAATTTTCATAGGGCAGTGATATTGATGGACAATTATTAAAGTCGTCACATATGCAAAAGTAAAGGTTTTAAGCAAAAACTTATAATTAGATTTTCAAATAAATTCCTATACTACTGGTGTTAAATTGGTGTCATTGGTTTCATTAAGTTGGAAAATTGAAGTGTCAATTACAGCACTAAGTGAAATAACTTTTGATATAGCTAGTCCTTTGCTATTCCATCAACAAGACGCGTACACACGAATCAAATGTTTCATGTATTCTTCTTTCACATAAAATCAACAAATTATACAGACGACATGATTAGTGAACACGGAAATTATTATACAAAATGTAATATATGAATTTCCATGACATGGTTTAATTTCATGCTATTCCTTTATGGAGGATTGCTAACAGCTCTCCTCAACAGAAATAACAAGAACTATTTTATAAACTTCGGTTAATCGGAGTTAGTGATTAGTTTTATAATGTCATTAAAAATATGTATACTAATACATGTATAAGCATCAAACGTAATGCTTATAGTTTAACTGATACCTTTAGGTCCTATATCGGAGTACGTCAAGGTGACAACTTGAGTTCCATTTTGTTTAACCTTTTTATTAATGACATCCCATCCATATTTGATCAGACTTCATGCAATCCAGTGCAACTTGATCATTCCATGATCAATTGTCTTATGTATGCAGATGACCTTATATTATTATCTGAAACAGCAGATGGTCTTCAAAATTGCTTATCTAACCTGTACCACTATTGTAATAAGTGGGGACTCCAAGTGAATATTAATAAAAGCAAATCAATAATTTTTATCAACACTGGTAGGGTTGTTCCTTTAAAATTTAAGTATCAAAATAAAGACATGGAAAATGTAAGAAGCTATACTTATTTGGGAGTAAGTTTTGGTATTTCTGGTATTTTCACCGAAGCAAAAAATGATCTATATAAAAGAGGTCTTAAAGCATATTTTAAATTAAAAAAATGTTTTGAACATCATAAGCCTAAAATCAAAACTATTTTACATGTTTTTGATCACACTGTAAAACCAGTTTTACTTTATGGAAGTGAAATCTGGGGCCTTTTTGATTCAAATAAACTTAAAAAATTACAAGACACATATTTTAATAAATTATGCAATGATTTTGTTCCTGAAAAAAATGCATATAAAAATATGTAAATATGTACTTGAAGTAAGTAAGCGCTCATCCAATGTAGCTGTTATGGGAGAACTTGGCAGATATCCTTTATATTTAGAAGTCCTACTAAATATGGTTAAATACTGGGACTGATTAGTTACTTTAGAAAACTGTTTAGCAACAGAAGCTTTAAAAGTTTCAGAAAGGTTGTGTAAAGAAAATAAAAAATCCTGGTATAATAGTATCGAAGCAATCTTTGATTACTTTAACTTAGATAAAAATAAAGTTCTTAACTTAAAAGTTACAATGAAAAAATATATAATTAATAAATTCCAGTTAAAATATAGAAATTTATGGAGATGTGCCCTTTTTGATGATGTTCGTAAGTCTAACTATGGTAATAAACTCCGTACGTATAGACTTTTTAAGAATAATTTTACTTATGAAAATTATTTGGATTGGGGAACTTACAGTCAAAGACGACTATTAACTAAATTTAGGATAAGTTCACATAACTTAGAAATTGAGCGTGGAAGATATTTTAACATTCCAAAAGAACAAAGAACATGTAAAGTCTGTGGAGACGGCATTGAAGATGAAATTCATTTTCTTTTCCAATGTAAGAATTTAAAAAATGAGAGACAAAAACACTTGTCTATTATTGAAAATAAATATAAAAACTTTAAGTATTTATGTAATGAATCTAAGTTTATATGGTTAATGTCTTCAGAAGATAAATTTATTTATAATCAACTGTTTCAATTAATAAACAATTTGAACATTGTAAGACAGGAACTTTTGTCTTAATTTATTCACACAAACTCTTTATACATAGATTTTACTATTGATGCTTTGCCTCTTTAGTACTGGTAACTTTACTTCGGACCACAGTGGTCGTTGTATTTGTTCTATAGCTTCACCTTACTTATATGGTAATATAAATTGTATTGTATTGTACTTAAATAATCACTGTAATCACTGAAATCATTGTATCTAAATTTATATTGATTGTTCAGCTCCTCCTGGGGCGTCTTAATTGACAATAAAAAAATGTTTGTTTTTGTTTGGTATATAAAATTCAAGACAAGACATGATACATACAAAACATACATACAATACAAGACAAGAACATTAAAGACATACTTACAATATAAGAATTGTTTTTTGTGGTCATATTAGAAAATAGCAAATCTGAATAAGCTAGAACTTTACAAATACTTGTATTTTATCAAAAGTTCATATACACATGTACATACTTGACTTTTGTACAATTTGAGAAGCAAGTATAGCATATATTGGTTAGATAATTCTTACAATAACGTACAAATGTATCAAAATTAACACAAGAACACAGTACTTGTCCTTAATTATTAAATTCAACAGTGAAGAAGAAGTAATCATCAGTTTCGGGTGTAAACAAGACAGTGAAGAAGAACTGATGAACAATTTCGGGTGTAACTAAGTTTGTTTTGAACATTTTACTGAATCCGAAGTTTTTATATCTTCAGATGTAGCATCCCGGTCCTTAATTGTGGTTGGAAAGAAAGAAGATGGATATGTTGTCGTCCTAGACGAGGGAGGGATAATATGAAAAGCTCTCCTTAAATTATAATTTTCAGTGTTGTGTCTGATTCATGGGTCTTGCAAGTACTTTGAAAAATTTCTTTTTTTAATTTTGTAAACCAATGTCAGACAATTTATCTTACTCCGATCTTTAAGTTTATCTAAATTTTATTCCTTTAAACGATCTTCATGTTAGAAAATGTTGAAAGCACCTGAAATTAATATCAATGCTCCACTTTGTACCTTTTCCGAATGATCAGATTCATAATTCTTACAACAGTCGTATATCACATCACTATAATTAAGAATTGGACTAATCATAGATTTATATAAAGTTTCCAAGCAAGTACGTGGTAAATATCTCTTCATACGGGTCATCACATCCAGACGACGATTTGCTTTTTTACATATTTCTAAATATGAGGGTCCATGACAGGTTATTTGACAACCATTAGCCCAAATGTTTATGAATAACTGATTCCTATTATCTTATATTATTTAGATACAGAGGTTGGTATGTTTTTTTCTTTATCTTTTTCGAAGATATCATATATTGGTTTTATTTCCATTAAAAATGACACTCAATTGCTTCTCCCAGATGTCAAGCCTTTCAAGGTCACTAATTAAAAGTTGTTTTGTCACTGCCATGGACAAGTGTTTGAAGCAATGACGTGTCATCTGCAAATAATTAAATATTACTTTCCATGTCACTATTAAAATGTCAAAAATAAAAGAAGACCTAGGGTAGATCCTTGCGCACCTTCGCCTATATATTTAAAACTAGAATTTAACCTTTGATCACTTCTTTATGAGACTTACAAGATAAATAACTTAGACACCAATCTAAAACTTAACAACTTGCACAAAATTGCTTGATGTTAAAGCAAGACCCTCATGCCAAACTTTTTCGAACGCCTTTCCGATGTCTAAACATGAAGCACAAACATCCCTGTCTTCGTTTGTTGCTTTATAAATTGAGTTAATATATAAAGTGATTTTAAAACATAAAATTTTAATAAGTCCAAAGAACTGAACAGTTGTCAAACTTTGGCCTTGAAAAAACAAAATAAAAGTAAAAATATCCTTTGTTCTAACTGGGGTGAGATTGCTGGGGTGATCCGAGTCAGATAACCCCTGCTAGAACAAAAGAGCTGGGATGTAACTAATGTGAATTACAATTCAAAAACATATATTGCGAAATACAACTCCGTGATAAAGGTCTTCAAATTAAGGTTTTGAATAAATAGGAGATTTGATTAGAAATATAATTACATTTATGATTTCTTACATCTCATGTAACGAAGCATAAAACAATTGATATGATATTACAGTAACAAGGACACAATGCAAATTATCATAGATAAAGGTTAAAAAAATCCCATTCATTCAAATAGAAACACCGGTTTAAGGTACTTCATCGTAATGAGATTTTACCAGTGTGGCCTGTTGAAGGTTTGAAACGGTAGGAATCGCTAAATATATACCAGCATGCTTTCGAAGCTTGAATAGAATATTATGCACAAAAAATTACCCTTTTAACATCCCATAACTCAATTTATGAAAATTATAGCCCCCTTTGTGCCTTATAGCTATGACATGGTAACAAGTATAGTAACTGAAAACAATATTTGATTTCTTTGACAGTTGTTTAAAAAGGGAATCATAATCAAACTGTAAATAAATAAAACTAACAAATATAATATAACGAAGTCAATGTAAATTTAGTTTCTTAATATGGCCATTGATACAACTAATGTCTCCTCTGCAGATCAAATCAAAATATTTGGAAGACACTTAAGCAAAAATTTGTTTTATCTAATAAGGCAGAAATACCAAAAATATCTAACTAGTAAGCCAAAACAGCTTAGGACAGAGATGTGCAAGAGGGAAATATTGTACACCAAATAATTTTCGCGAGCGATTTACTTTCGCGATTTTCGCGATCGTAAAATATCCAGAAAATCAATTGTCGCGAAAGTAAGAACCCGCGAAGGTGACTGGGACCAGCAAAACGCGAAATAAAGTAGTCGCAAAGATAAGTTGGTTTACAGTTCTCCTTAGTCTTAAAAAATTTTTCTAAAGTTAATATCTTGCAAGTTTCAAGATAAAATCGGTTTTTGAAGGGATATTTGAATAAATCGATAAAAACAGCCCTACTTCTTCACAGTTATCTAAATATTTTCACCAATCATCAATAAGTTAAAAAAACTGATAGCATTTAAACTTTTGACTTTTCTACTATACATCCCTGTCACACAATAAATTGAAAACAGTAATTGCAGATTTAATACATCAATGTTTCTGCAATAAAAATGGAGAACGCAGATGTACCCTTTTAGTGGTAGGAAAAGACAAGACATATTTCTTTGATAACCGCATTGATTTAGGTAGGAAGTATACCGAGACTGACAGTCAAAGTGTTTGGGGTTTTTGATACACAGTTCGAGGGTCATGTTTGAGGGTTCCTATGGGAACTAAGTGTGCGCCACTTTTAGCTGACCTGTTCCTTTACTCGTACGAGGCCAAGTTTTTACAAGGGCTTACACAAAGAAAACAAGAGCATTTAGCCCAGTCCTTTAATTTCAGCTTCCACTACATAGACGATCTACTTTCTCTTAATTATCTTATATTTAAGGAATATTTACATCAGATCTATCCCAGGGGGCTAAAAAAAATAAAGAGACGACTGATACACCTACTTCAGCTTTGTATCTAGATCTTTTCTTGTATATAGACGAAGATGAAAGTTTGAAATCTAAGCTATATGACAAGCGTGATAATTTTAATTTTCTATGAACTTTCCCTTTCTTAGTAGCAATATACCTACCTCTCCAGTCTATAGGGTGTACATTTCACAGTTGATTCGTTACTGCCGAGCGTGTAGTTTGTACAGTGATTTTTTTAACAGACCAGGGACGCTGTCCCATAGGTCGATCAGTCAGGGACATGTTCAACCTATGTTAATTTCATCCCTTAAGAAATTATATGGCCGTCAACATAACATCATTGACAGATATGACGTGTCAGTGTCCCAAATGAAAGTGGACATTTTCAATAAGATTCACGTCTTCGCGGATCTGACTATCGGTTTTGACATTTTCCTAGATTGACTCACTAACAGTGTGACGGTTGCTGTTAACAGAGTAGGGCATGCTTATCATTCCGGAGCACCCGATGTCACTCTCAATTTCACTGGAGTTCACATTGTGAGTGCCTTTGTTTTGAATGTTGGGATTTTATTTTTTATCCTCTGAATCTGTCTAACACATTGTTTTTTTTTGTGTCTAATGTCATTGTTTTCTGTGTCCTCGTTTTGGCCATGTTTTTGGACTTCGATTTTTGTAAATTCCACTCCTTTGGTCCTTCGGTAATCTATTGCCGTTGTTTTAAAAGAATAGCCTTGTCCAAAGTAAGTGAGAACCGAAACTGAGCTTGATTATTAATATGTGGTAATAGTAAAACAAGAACAATCTAGGGACAACGGCAACATTGGAAGCAACAAGAAACATGGACACCAGGAAAATGAATAAACGAATACAAATGAACAACACGGATTAAAAATAAACTTGGGTGAGATCAGGTACACCGGTAGAGTAAGCATATCCTGCCTCTTATAAGACACCTGCTGTGTTGAACATGTCAAATCCGGTAGAGGAAAAACAAATTTTAGCTGTCTATAGAAAGATCTGTTGTCGTCTAGGAAATATATATCCCATCGCGGTCCACAAGATCGTGATCTCGACCGTAAAACCTTTGTAGTGATGATTTCAAGGTATGTGTAACATTCCCTTGCCGAAGTAGCCTACTTGTAAGTTACCGAGCTCTATCAAGGCAGTCATTGTTCCGACAACAAACCCTTCAGTAGCGAATAATTTGAGAGATGTAAACTCCATATGCTGGCATTTTTGGATTATTGCGGCAAAGAAAAGGGAAGTTGACTTTGGAAAAGTTAAGTCATCGCGTTTGTCATAAGGCCTAGTTTGTATTGTTCCTCTGTTGTCAATTTCAAAATGAAGGTCAAGGAACGAGGCTGATATGGAAATATTTGTAGTATCCCTAAATACGAGCTCTTTTGGATAGATAAGATGAAGAAAATCACCACAAGGGAAGGATGTTTAGTGATAAAATAACATCTATGTAACGGAAAATGAAATAAAGGGACTGGGCCAGTTTTCATCTTTCATTCTAATATGAATCTCTTCTTTAGCTTTGGAAACAAAGCTCTGTTCTAATTCCAACAATATATTTTTGGACATGCGTATATTTTAATACAAAAGGACATTCTTATTGTACAGTTTCTCATTTTATTCCCTCAATATATATTCATGTGTAAATGAAGTTGAAAAAATGAATCGCCCAAAAGCTACATCAAATAATGACAATGATATAAAAATACAATAGTTACTGAATTTAAGACTCGGAACTGAAAATTGACATAATCGTAACCTAGCAACGAATATGTTGTTGTTATGAAATCTTATCAATGTTGCATATCATGCTCTACAATTTAGATATAAAAATTTCAATTTTTAACGTAAATAAAATTATTAGTATGAGTTTTATTCCTTTTCTTTTCTTATTTGGCTACAAATAAAACATATTTTTATTCCAGTATAAAACCCAATTTTGCCCTCTAAGTGCCGCTTCGAATGTTCAAAACGCTTGTTAAATATATTAGAATCGAAATAAATAATTGCAATTGTGGTCTTTGCGAATTAAACCATGGTCAGACCTTATATTTGTCTTCATTTTATTTCTCGTTATCGCTCGGTATACAATATTGACAAAGATAAGGTCTGCCCATATTCTAATTCGCATAGAGCCTGCTTCCAATAATCTATTTCTTAATTTGAAGAAAGCCTTCGAATAATTCAGCCTCATATGAGTGGAGAAATAGGCCTGCTAAGAGAGGTGCACAGTTTGTACCCATTCGAATTCCGAAAGTCTGTTGAAAAACAAATCCTCCAAACTTGACAAATACATTGTCGATCAGAAACTCAAACATTATAATCACTTCTTCCCCTGTAAATTTTTTCTGTGATCCGACAGTGATGTAAGTATCATTCTGTTTTCATTTGAATATTAGTGCAATTGAGAAATGTTTCTGAAATAATTTTTCAGAATCTTCCTCTGTAATTTTTTTCTGTGATCCGACAGTGATGTATCATTTTGCTTTCATTTGAATATTTGCACAAGAAACATTTCTCAATTTCCTTAGAGTTTCACAACAATCGACAGAAACCAATTTATTATATTTTTGGATTGAAATGAGCATAACTTTCACAATCTAGCAATAGCAATATTTTGTCTGTAGGTGATCGTTGTTGTGAAAACCATATTCATCATAAGAGTTTTTTTTTTTTTTTTTTTTTTTTTTTTTTTTTTTTTTTTTTTTTTTTGGCTCTTCATTGTTCTTATCTATCTTTTTTTGGTTCGTTTTTGTTTTTTTTGTACTTGTTTCTATTTGTTTGAATTTTGTTTTTGTTTTTGTTTTTTATTCGTCTTGTTTTTATTTTTTTTTTTGTTTTTTGTCTTTTGTTTTTGATTTGATTTGTTTGTTTGTTTTTTTGTTTTGTTTTATTTTTGTTTCTTTGTTTGTTTGTTGTTTTTTTTTTTGTAAAAACAAGATATTGCCGTTGTGATTGTTCGTTTAAATTTTTGCTCACTAATGTGATTCAACTATCATGTTTTAATTAATATTGGGATGCTAATTACTTTTTACTCTCTACGATAGCACTTGCTTTTGAGTTGCTATCGGACACTACCGCAGCGGCAAGATAGATTTGACGAGCAATATAACGGTTTAACCCATTATTTCTTTTGAAATGCCTGAACCGAAGTGGGACCATTCCGGTTGCATCTGCTTTATGTATTTGCTTGTTGGGCTTTGCATTTTACATGTTAATTCGGTAATTATGTCCTTACATAAAATATATGTACCCCTATTTAATAACGTTGATTTCCTCATTTTCAAGTTACTGCTTCATAGAGGTAACATACATGTATTATCTATCATTTGGGTCATATATCTTGATTTTTTGCCTTGCAAATGTTATTTTGCTTTATTAGCACTGAAAGGACATAAATTGCCATCTGAATAGCTCAAATGTTCTATATCAGAATCCAGAATAACACATACTTTGTTGATTGTTAACACCATTTTCAATAAATTTATTGATACTTACAATATCTAAATTCTACAAAATTTTGTATTAATATCAGGAGTATCTCATTCATTGATAGCTCTGTCCTTAGCTCAATTTTGGCTTTTCTATTTAGATCATTTTGGTTATTTGTCTTCTGTCTTTTTTTACACATTTGGTTAATTTAATTCCAAATGTTTTTGTTTTTTTCTGCGCTGATGAGACATAAGTTGTCGAAATGCACATATGCAGAAAATGAATTAACCTCGGTATTTTGATATTTTAATTCATTGCGAGTGCATACTAATTCTCGAACATAATAACGTGTTATTATCTCACACATTGGCAAGAAAAAACATTTATAATTTATCAAATAAAAATTGTTTTCAATTACTTTATAGACATGCACAAAAAATACAAAAACTGCGTTAAGAACAAAAATTAAAATTATCAACTGAATATAGTGATCGGGAAGTGGAATTTGTGATGAACTAAGAAATGCATCAGTTGCAATAGAAGATCAATAAGGTGAAAATTTCAGTAATTAGCATTTAACAGATAAGTCAATTTAAACAGATGCGGTTTCGACGCGCCATTTCCGGTTATGTCATTCATGTCACTGTGAGTGCCTTTGTTTTGAATGTGTGATTTCTATTTCTGTGCTTTGTGCCTGTAAAACGTCATTGTTAATGTCTTGTGCCATTGTTTTCTGTGTTCTCGTTTTGGCCATGTCTTCGGACTTCAATTTTTGTGGATTTCCCTCCTTTGTTCCTTCGGAATTCTACTGCCGTTGTTTCATGTTATTTGTTTCAGGCTCATTTCATTTTTATGACAAAATTTATTTTAAAAATTTAATGAATAATCTATTAAAACAATTCAAAATCATATGTAGCATTTGGTCATTCAAAATCTTTGATTTTACTTAATTCGCCACTGTTCAAAATAATTAACATTGGCCTTACTTGTTAGTGTCTAAAGTTGCTGATGTTCTACAAATTAACAAAGCACAATCGAAACATTCCCATTTAAAAATAAAAATATCCTTTATCCACATATAGCTTCTTGTACTCGGCTGAGTACATCTTATCTTTTACAAGAGGGAGTAAATCTTACCTTTACCTTTACCTTAACCTTAAAACTTTAAATCAAAAGTTGTACAATATCTGGTATTATAATGCGTACATTATATGATCTTAAATTTCAAATTTCCACATTTATTTTTATACAAAACGCAGTAAATGAAACTACATTTTTACGGTTTGTAAGTCTTTGTGAACTTTCAAAACTACCGGGCAGATGAATAGCACAGATAGTATTTAGTTATCATTATCCTCAGAAGTTATGTCTCCCTTGGGAATAAATCAATCGACAATTCTTGATATGACATATCCAGATTAAAAACCTTAAAGTACAAACCAGCATAATCAAATTAAGAATCTAACAGCTGAGTAAGTTCGAGACAAGGAAATCTCTGACACCAATATTTCAAGAGTTGGAGCCCAAAATGAGTGAAGTTTCTCAAGATTGGCTTGTCGCACACTTTCATATGTGCTTGATTTTATATCTTGCTGTTTTCTCTCTGTATTCCCTCTCAAAATACACTAAAATGCATGCTGAAATATCTACCCTATTCATATGCTTACACAAGGAGTTACGACACTTTTGGAACGTCATAAAATCTGGAATATATACCCAGCGCGCCATAACCAGCGATTTTTTTTCTCGTTTTTACTGTTAAGTTTTACTTCAAATGACAAAAAAATTACAATACGTTGACCTAATATATTTATGTTCACTTATAGATACAGATGTAGACTACACACCTTAATGTGCAAAACAACATTCAGTGTGATATTGCAGTTTAATCGAACTTGATTTTTTTATCATTTGAGTATACATAGCCGATTTTTACTAGAGGATGACATGAAAATGCGCAAGATTTAGATTTCATTGTGGTTTGTTGGTACATGTAATGATATTAGTTTCTGTAACACGCATATGATGCCCCGCAAAATATATATTGACCTTGGACTCTTCATGTCGGAATCACAAAACAAATAAAATTAAATTAGTTCAACAATGTATGTTTTCATAAAAATGCACCAAAATCAAAATTAATGCCAAAAGGCACATTTTCAATAAATGTGCACCTGATCTGCTAAATAAAAAATTAACAAATATTCTGCAAACAAAAATTTCTTACAATAAAAACTGCAGGAGAAATAGCCCGGACAAACAATTAAACCCCTATGGAGGGACAGGCGGAAAGACAGACGGACAGGTGTTGAACAATATGCCCCCTAACTTTAAGTCACAGGGGCATAATAATACATGCATAAGTGATCTTCATTAAGAGAAATGTCCACTTATAGAAAATAACTATGGTATATTGAGTACTGTTATTTACAAATGTTACAATTTTGATTAACCCTAAGGAGTATCTCCCCTGTGTCGTTGTCATTAGCTATTTTTGCCTTTTCATTGACGGCCTAGTGGTTATTTGTTATCAATCAGCTTTTATGTACTTTCTTATAATTTAAAATTTTTGATTTGGTTTACACTGAAGAGACTGACTGTCAAAATTGCACTCTGCTGACAAAGTAACTTAGGCATTTACTTATTTTAACAAGAACCAGATGTCTTTTTCTTTTGACAGTCTTCATGTTCCTGTCTTGCCTTGCTTCCACCTACTTCAAAACACCCTAATCATTTTTCCATCAAATAAAACTGCAAATAGTGGATTCATCAAACATGTTGTCGATACCGTTAACCACCTTTTTGTAGAGGTTTATAAAACAAAATCACATAAAACTGATTAAGAAACTCTTATGAAGATTTTTTAATATAAATTTGAAAGGAGTTAACTCGATAAGTGGTCGAGGTTCAAGATTTTGCTTCAATTGCATTTTAGTCTTTTAAATACATAATTTTATTTTGATTGTCATGCTTTTTGCACATATTCACACGGAATGGTATATGTTTGTTGAAATAAAGACAATTAAAACAATGAATGAAAGGGGTTATAAAGGTACACTTCCTGGTTGAAATTGAAACAACGTTATTATAAAGGTAAGCTGAACTACTTGCAATTTCTGTTGCCTGTTTTCCTATTTCGATATATTTGTTATGAGTACTTCTGTTTTTAAGGCTTCATTTCGTGTATGGCTCTCGGTAGATATCCTTGATATTGGTTTTTGGCCTCCTATTTCGACATTTTTGGACTTCCTTTTTACTACTTTTGAAGTACGCTTTCATATTATTCGGTATTAATGCTGCTGATGAGAGGTTACTCCCTGAAACACGTGTAGAGATAACAAAATGCACCCTTTCTTAAGCAACTTGGGTATTCTTTGTGTTTTGAAACAATTGGGCCGATACCGCTGCTGGTGGACCAGGGGTCCTCGAAGGTATTCACCAGCCCGATGCTCAGACTTGTCCGCCATGAAAAATATCTTGCGCTTTATAGAAATTTACTGTTTTTTAATCAAAATTCTAATCCCTTCAAAGTACTGAGTATTCATCCGTGTATGGCACTCGGTGGATGTCCGTGGTACTAGATTTGGCCTCCTATTTCGATATGTTAGGTAATGAGTACTTTTTTTTACTACTTTTGGATTGTGACTTTCCATAATGTTAGATTTAAATGCTGCTGATGAGGGGCTACTACTTGAAACATGTGTACAGCAAAACACAATCCACCGTTTATTTTTTGCAACTTGGGTATTGTTTGTATATACTATTGGATGACATCTGTAACTGTGCACCAACGAATTTTTTGTTAAGCTTTTCAACAAAATTACACATGGTTAATTTAACAAGCTTATTCAATTTTTACTCATATTTATTTAGCCATCTCGACGACTATATAAAATATAATATAACAGTATTAATAAAAAGGCGTCACTGATGTTTACTATACACCAAGCGTTCATTCGACTTGACTTTTTTTTGCAATATTAAAATAATTTCATATTCTGAGTAAAGTTGCGATAACTAATTTTAGAAGAATTTGCTTAAAAGTCAGGAATATCTCCCTCATGCATAGCTCTGTCCTTGGCTGGTTTTAATATCTCTAGAATATTTTACAAAATTGTGGTTCATGGTCTTACAAATGCTTGATCTTCATTGAAGAGACTTATTATAAATTGTCGAATATTTATAACTTCAGTATCTTGTTATTTATAACAATTTTATCTTACTTTTTGTTAGCAAGATTGATAACAATTTATATATTTAATACAAGTGTTATAAAAGTAAAGTACAAAGTACCGTAATATTACGACATTCGAGTTCCCTTTTGCAGATGACATGAGAGATTAGGTTGACAGGCTAAAGAGTGATACCAGTGAGTCGAAAGAAAAACAGCTCCTGTTATACATGCATCACCTGTCATGTACAAATAACAAAATGCCGAGGTAACTGGGAATTTAGGTCCTGCATATACGCATTTTGACAACTTATGTCTCATCAGTGCAGATCAAAATCAAAACATTTTGAAACCTGTAGAAAAGCTGATATAGAACAAATAAATTTAGATATTGCACATTTTTAATTCAAAATTTTGATATTGCAAATTTTTAATTCTAAATTTAAATATTGCAATTTGTAATTCTAAATTTAGATATTGCAAATATGGTGTCCAAAGTTAAATCATAGCCAGAAAAAGTTAAGACCCATATGTCGTTTTATATTGTGCCATAAATATTGATACATGATTTTCTTTATGATTCGTAATTGCAATATATGTTTATCAATCAACAACAATCAAAGCGTTGTTCCGTTTGCTTAACCTCACAATGTATTTATTGGATTTTGTCCCATGTACATTTACTCCATATCCCTTTATTTGCTCATTTAGAGAACAGTAATGGAATAACAAAATACCGAAGTTACTGTGAATTTATTTTCTGCATATGCGCATTTCGACAACTTATGTCTCTTCAGTGCAGATAGAATATAAACGTTTGAAAGACCATAAACTCAAAGATGTTTAAAAACTGATAAAGAACAAATAACCAATATGATCTAAATGTAAAGCCAAAATCAGCTAAGGACAGATCTTTGAATGAGGAAGATATTCCTTAGTTTTCAATAAAATTTACAACAATTTAGATATTGTAAGGTTCCAAATAGTATCGGCTCTCGGGTCAGCACCGAAGTACTGACTACTGGGCTGGTGAATACCCTCGGGGTCTAACAGTCCACCAAGCAAAGCCATCGACCCAGTGTTAACAAAAACAAAATATCTCAGTTACAGTGAATTTCTTTTCTGCATATGCGTATTTCGATAACTTATGTCTCTTCAACAATACAGTATTGATAACAATTTCAAGTTCTAAATAATGATAAGAGCAAAACAAAAAAAAAAAACAAAAACAAACAAAAATTTAGAAGAATCGATTTCGTAAAAACGGAAGTGAGAAAAGAACCGTCAGTCTTACAAAGGGTAACATCAAGTCAATGGCAACGTCGGAAATACAAAGATAATAAAACGTCATATGTGTATGGCACAGAGAAAAACAAAAAGTTATCACATTTTAAATGAAGAGAATAACTTTTTAAGTAATTTATAGCTGTTTTCCTTTCTTAAAATTTCTCTCCCTTCTCATGATTAAGTTTCTATTAATGGACAAACTATATATGATACCTTCAGTCAGGTTAACAGTGCCAGGTTTACACTGCTGGTGCTTTACTTTTGTTGTTTCTGGTCCTCAAACTGCGTTACACTTTAGACTATGTAATGTTAATTAACAAGGCTTGGAGAAAGCTATGAATCTTCCAGTGAAATTGTTTTCAACTACGAAAGAAATTTGAGATATTTTTTATATAAAAAAGCAATGAGGTTGTTGACTTCTGATATATCATTGATCTTTTGTATTTTATGAAAGACTGAAGATAAAAGCAAACACCTACAAAACAACGACAGTAGAATACCAAAGGAACAAGGGAGTAGTATTTACGGAGATCGAAGTCCAAAGACATGGCCAAAATGAGGACACAGGAAATAATGACATTAAACAACTACAAAGCACAGAAATAAAAAAAAACATAACATTCAAAACCAAGGCAATCACAGTCTGAGCTCCCATGAAACTGAATGTTACATCAGGTGCTCCTGAATGATATCCGTTACACGGTAAGTAAGGAAAATATGTCTTTAAAAAATCTGTTTGATAGCTGATTGTTTAATGTCATTTTTTTAACCCTAAGACTTGACCAATTAAAAATCCATGGTACGTGTTACTTCTATAACCCTTTAACAGTACCACGGTTAAACTACACAACAAATGATGAAGAATACAATCACAGGCCACAACTCGCAGGGAGACTGCACTAGAAAAACACAAATGAAAGACAAAAGGCAAACGTAAACTACAATCGGTGTAGCCGGACTTTGTACTATCACTAGCAAAGCTAACAGAAGGGTAAACCGGTCCCGAAAGTATAAAAACATGCAGGTAGACTACTAACTCTAAGACCACTGTCTTGAAAAAGAAAATGATGAGAAAAGATATAATTTAGAAAGATGAGTCGAAGAGTGCTCGCCCTTAAAATGTCAGATAGATCAAGGTACAAATAAATAAATAAATACCGAAGTTACTGAAATTTATTTACTGCATATGCGCATTTCGACAACTTATTTCTCTTCAATGCAGATAAAATCAAAACATTTGGAAATCCATGAACTGAAATACTTGTGAAAGCTCATAGAGAACAATTACCAAAAGGAAATATTCCGTGGGCTGGAAACACTTTCCGTGCACCCCCCACTTCCGAACCAAACCGATTTGTTTTCAGTCCTTCTATGTCCCCTCTTCAAAATAAAACATGTTTACACGAACATAACTTGCACGCAAAGACAGTATAGGGCCACTTTTATAGTACACCATGAAAAATTCTTGTATTTTTGTTTTAACCTAAGTTTCATCTTTTAAGGTCCATAATTTTTAAACGATAAGCAATATGTACTCAAATTTGGTACCAAATTAAAGCTAACTTAATATCCTTTACAATGAACACAATTTTTGGCACTTTGTACTCTTTTTATGATTCAATAAAATGTACCCCTCCCCTGCAAAAAAAATGCGAAAATGACGATTTTAGGCTATCAATTCCTTTCAGATAAACAACCCTCGTCATTTGATCTAGTTTTTATTACTAACTTATCAGGTGTGATACAATGTTGGAAAATAAAACCATTAAAGTCCATAAAATTTTGATTTTCGGTATAAAATGTTTGAAAAATGGAAATTTTCGGAATTTTATATTTTTTCACAATTTCGACTTTCTGACTTTAGGATCGTAAAATCTGAATATATATTTAATAATGGCCGATTTAATAATGATTTATGATATATTAACAACAAATTGTACGCACACATTTTAGTTTCAGACATATTGTAGGTTCAGAAATGTCAAAATTAGCACCCCTCCCCCTAAAAATTAAGAGAAAATTTGAAATATTCAGGCTCTAAATGATAAAAAAATGTTTAAAGGGAATTATAGTGTTTATTTCACTAAAGCTGACATGCAGAAGATCATTTAAGTAGATTTAAACTTTTTAAGAGGTCTCTTCTCGACTCTTCTGCCCGAAATTGCATGCAAAATGGGAATTTTCCGGTTCTCAGAATTTCTGCTGTTTTGACATTGAGATGGAAATACTTTATGAAATTGATACGTAACTTGAAATGTTGATTAAATATCGTTTCATTATATCTTAGCAATTACAAAGTATGCTTTTAAACATTTTAGACTAACTACAGTCTCATAAATTACAAACTTATTACCCCTAACCACACATATTCAACACACTTTATTTCATTTTATTCATTTTATTAAACATTGTAAAATGGTCCATTGGCATATCATTTTTAAACCCCAAATTCACAGAGACTGACATATATCACAAATAAGAACATGCGCATCGTTTATTGGCAGTTATTTAACAATTAAAATTGGATTTCGTAAAATTCTGAAATGCTGGAAATTCCAATTTTCACGAATATCGTCCAAAATATTAAATTTTACCCATATTTTGGTGTTAAAAGTATATATTACGATTAATCACATGCATCTTTTGCAAAGAAAGAAAAATATTAGCATGCTATGTTCATATATATTTAAAGACAGACATATTTTGAGGCATTTAAAGTTTAATTTTGTTTTGGTAGGGGTAGGATTTTCGGTATTAAGAGTCACCTTGAACACTCCTTGTTTTTTCTAAGCAGTGTTTTAAGATAACTTATGTATCGGTTAAAACATTAAATTGGCATATCGGCAGATAAATCCTTCAGATTTGCCACATATAACGATTTAAAAGTGAATTTTGGACAAATCTGAAATGCTAAAGATTCCCATTTTTCATCAATTTTGGACAAAATATTGAGTTTAAGCAGACAAGTTGGGTTTAAAATACCAAATCACGATAGAGTTCATGCAACCTTGCTATATGCAATACAGATTTTGCTTGTGCTGGTTATTTTTATCCCAACATAGACAAAAAATCGATAATATTTGGGAAAATTTGTTGGGGTAGGGGAAAGATTTTTGGGTATTTAGAGTCCCTTTAAACACCCCTTGTTTTTCTAAGCAATGTTTTAAGACAATTAATGTATCTGTCAGAACAATTAATTGGCATATCTGCAATTATATTCTATAGAACAATTAATTGGCATATCTGCAGATATATTTTATAGATTTGTCATATATTGCGATTTAACAGTGAACTATGGACAAATCTGAAATCAGTGAACTATGGACAAATCTGAAATGTTGAAAATTCCCATTTTTCATGAATTTTGGGAGAAATATTGAGTTTTAGACCGCTAATGGATGTTAAAATACCAAATCATTATGTAATCCATGCAACATTGTCAGATACAAGACAAATGTTACGTATTCTGCTTATTTTCATGCGAACATGGACAAAAAATTGACAATTTTAGGGAAAATTTGTTGGGGTAGGGGTAAGATTTTCGGTATTCAGAGTCACATTAAACACTCATTGCTTTTCTAAACAAAGTTTTAAGACAACTAATGTGTCGCTTGGTACAATTCATTGGCATATCTGCAGATTTATCCTCCAGAGTTGCATAAATAACGATTTAACAGTGAACTCCTGACAATTCTAAAATGTTTAAAATTCCTATTTTTCATCAATTTCGAGAAAAATATTGAGTTTAAGTCAACAAATGGCTGTTGAAATACCAAATCATAATGTTATACGTCCAACTTTGTCATTACAACACACATTTTGTGTGTTCTGGTTATTTTAATGCGAAAATAGAAAAAAAATGACATTTTTAGAGTAAATTTGTTGGGGTAGGGGTAAGTTTTATTGATGTTTGACGTTTATATTACCTAAAAGCAGCCATTATTTATAATGGTTGTGAAACAAATATAATAAGCTTTCATATGATACCTTTTTAAAATGATATTTGATTACTAAAAAATAATATTAGGCAAAAGAAAGGCACACCTTATTCAAAAACGAAATTATTCAAAGGTCCATATATTTGGTCTATTTGAAAATAAAATTTTGGTAATTTAGAATATGTTAACATAGTCTTTACATGTTTTATATTGAAGAAAATAGATTGAAAAGCTAAAAACAATTTTCAGAATCGGAAATTGAGGTGCACTAGACCATTAAACTTACGCAATTTCAATGAAAATAACAGTTTTTTCGTCAATATTTCATTAGGGTAGGGGTACCTTTAATTGTGCTATAGAACGTATTGGGCATAGAAATTGAAAAAAATTGGGTTCTTTGTAAAGATAATATAATAAGCAATCTTTTGATACCTCGTTTGTATCACTGGAAAGCATTTGGTCAACATTTTGAAGCAACTGAAAGAAAAACTTGATCGAAAAACGAAATTTTCCAAAATTTCGGTAGGTGCAAAAATGCGTCAAATTCCACAAGTGCGTGCAGGTAATGCTCGTGTTAACATGTTTTTTTTTGAAGAGGGGATGTATGCGGATTTAAATAAATGGTTTGGGTTCGGAAGCGGGGGGGGGGGGGGGGGGGGGGGNAAGGATCTAATTAGACAGCCAGAACCATCTAAGAACAGAGCTATTAGGCAAGCGGCAAAGACGTCTTTTTTAAATTTTAAATGACCTAAAAGCCTCATGGAATTTTATTGGCGTATGTGAATGGCTGAAATGTTAGCTAACAGGGGGTTGTGTCGTAAACATTGAAAACTGGTCCAAACTGTACGAAATTTGGGGTCAAAAGCGTCACCTTGTAGAACTTCAATTTGGACCAAGTCAAAGTAAATGAATCAAAATCGATTCAAATTTTATAAAAAGTCATTGAAAACTTTGTAATGCTTTGAAATAAAGATTAGTTCGTAAAATTCAATGGCTAGATATAGACATTTGGAAACAAAAATGGCGTCATGTGCATCGTTTTTTAGAATTATCGCCAAAAAAGATATTTTTAAGTGTGTAGTATTTTTTAAAGAATTTTTTTAGTTTTTTGACTAAGCATGTGAGCTGAACAATCACGGAAGCAGCGGTATGATTACGTAGATGTTTTTTTTGCATAAGCTATTCAAATTAATTTAAATCTCATCGCCAACACTGAAGGCTGTCATTTGCTATTTTTTTCAAAATTATTGACATGTAGCTAGTTTTGTTACAAATGCATCTTAAGTTGTCGGTTTTCGGGCCAGTACCGACGTACTGGCTACTGGGTTGGTGAATACCCTCGGAGACATAACACAAAAGACCGAAGTTACTGTTAATTTATTTCCTGCATATGCGCATTTTGACAACTTGTGTCTCTTCATTGCAGATAAAATCAAAACATTT
>MJUU01029489.1:8077-41225 GCA_002080025.1 Modiolus philippinarum | reverse complement strand
TTCATTTTAGTCATGAGACTAAGCAGCAATTAAAAGTCCAAGTAAAGGCAATTTAGCAGTAGAGTTTCTCCAGTTCGAACAAATTTCCATGAAAATTCTTGTTCCCACTATTTTTTTGTCTTCGTCATGTTGTCTCAACGTGTGTTACATCTGAATTGCCGTGTTTTTGATAATTTCGATTTTAGAATTTTCTCTCCTTTTTTTTTTTGCTTTTGAATTTGTTTCCAGATGTATCTAACAGATTGAAGTAATATTTGTTATTGTCTGCATAAACACAACAAGGGGCTCTCAAGATGCTATATCGTTCTCATATTAACAGTTTCAGAGATCTAAATGGCCTTTCCCCGTGCCAGGGTCAATGATAAACTATGTTCCCCGCTGGAGACCATCCTGCCAGAGACAATGTTTGAAGGGAACCATCTAAAGACCTTAGTAAATAAGTTTGGTTCCAATCGACCAAGTAATTTCAGTAAATAAGATTTTTGAATGTGTTTTCCATAGAATTCAACGGTTTATTCTAAGCAACGTATACCGCTGGTTGCAATCTTGGATGAAACAACGGCAGTAGAACACCGAACGAACATAAAGTAGTATTTACAAAAATCGAAGTCAAAAGACATGGCAAAAACGAGAATACAGAAAACAACGACGTTAGACAGATACAAAGCTACAAAGCACAGAAAAAAACACAACATTCAAAAGCATGAACTCCCATGAAACTGAGAGTGACATCATGTGCTCCGGAAAAGTAAGCATGTCCGGCTCTGTTCATGGCACCCGTCACACTGTGAGTGAGGAAAATATGTTTTTGAAAGATCATGCTGTTTGAAAGCTGATTGGTAAATGTCATGTTCTTAACCTAAAACATAACAAATTAAAAATCAATGTTACGTGTTACTTTTCTAATCCTCGAACAGTACCATGTTAAAACTGAGGAAGGTTTTAATAATTACTTAGAGACATATAATTAATATTAATTTACATGTCTCTGTAATTACTTTAGTATTCAAACATTGACAAGGACAAATCGGAACCACCACAAACATAATAAAATAATGACATGCCGGAAACTTTTTCAAATGAGAGGATCTTTGAATGAAAAACTAGAGAAACTGACTACAATTCTCCCTTATATATATCCCTGCTTCACTCTTTTGATTCCAAATATTAATAATTGCAAATTAAAGCTTAAATCTTTGTTCAGTCTAAATCGTCATACGGTACTAACGGTAGGCACAATCATGACAATATCTGAAATTCTACAGAGGGTTAGAAATTACACCAGGACAAATTTATACATGGATACTTGCGTTCAAACATAGGTAAACAACAGTTAAAAATTTGCCTTATTATTGCCCAATGTCAAGGTAACCCTATTTTGCCTGGAGCTGAAATACCATCAAAAATGCATACCCATGCAGAACTTTCAACTCGTCGGTGAAAAAGTCGATTGTCCCAGCTAAACGCGTCTGAATTCGTAAGAACTGACAAACAAACTTACGGACGGACAAGGGTCTCCAATATAAAGATGGCTAGAAAATGATCACAATAAACAATGAAAGGATATGGAGTAAATGCATATGAGACAAAGTCTATACATATAGAATAATGGAAGTTTTGTTTTTGATACAAGAAATATCGGCGAAAAATAATGGACGAGCCCCTTGTGGGCGACTCCATTATTGGAGCCGATATTTCTTGTATCAAAAACAAAATTTCTTTTATTCTTTTTATCGGTAATTAACTAAATCATTTTTAATATAACACATTTTGAAAATGAATGTTCAACAAATCGTGAAATTGACTGACACTGCGCACGATGTTGGTGATAATATTGGTAACGTCAAAAACCGACGTAAATCACCGTGAAATATCAAATTAACGTCCGAGTAATGCACATGTTGATGTTTGCTCCGACATACTATATTTTATGATTTTTTATAACCCGGTAGGACATGAAAGCTATAAAAATAGAACATTCATAATGTAAAACTCGAACTTCCTTTTCATGTGTGTGTGTATTTTTTTGTTTGTTTGTTTGTTTTTTGGGTTTTTTTTTCTTCTTCAGCAACTGTGATGACTTGTTTTATTGTAAACACAATGTATTTGTATTTATATTTTGGTTTTTTGATACTCATTAATATTTGTATACTTCGGTTTCGGAATGTTTTTGTTTTTGTTTTTGTATTGGACAATTTTCTTATCTATTCATTTTACGTAAACTTTCATTCACACAAGATATGTCGCCATATAAGATCTTGCCCGATAATTTTTTTCATGACCGACCATTTAATTTAGGAGTCCTTTTTTTCGTGAGCAGCGCAAGTTCGCTGAACTCATTTTAATTTTTTATGCAGTTAATTTTTGAAGACTCCTTGTTAGAATATGTTCATCTAAAATCAGGCTTAACATAATATTTCCATAAGAATACCAGACCCTATTGTAAATTTAATTTAATTTAATTTTTCTTTCAATATAAGTATTTGCTGAAAGTATTATTCGTTCTGTTTGGCCGCGTTCGGGCGAGGGTTTTTTTTTTATTGTTTTGAGTGTTCTTCTGGTCAAACTCCAAGCACATTCACACTTGCAAACTAAAGTAAAGAAATTCGTAAAGAAATTCGTCGTTTAAATGTGATAGACAGTCTTGGAAATTTGACTGTCGACAGTTCTGTTTGGCACCCAAGAAGAATATGCATATTCCGTCAAGTAAGGGATTTCTAGTGTACATTCACAGTTAAATAAATAGTTACTTTCATAATATACTTTCATAATATTTTATTGAAAATAAGCAAAAGGATTGGACACAAGTTATACCAAAAAAACATACAATTAAATAATTATTCAAGTTCTGTCCTTAGCTAATTTTGGCTTTACTAACAGTCCACCAGCAGAGGCATCGACCCAGTGGTAACAAATAACTAAATACCGAAGTTACTGTGAATTTTGATTTTTTAGATCATATTGGTAATTTGTTCTATGTCAGCTTTTACACATATTTCCATATATGGATTTCAATATGGATAGATGAGATCTGCACTGAAGAGACATAAGTTGTCGAAATGCGCATATGCAGAAACTAAATTAACAGTAACTTCGGTTTTTTGTTATTGAATAATTAAAAGTTACTACATTTAAATTAGGTATAAATAAATAAAGCTGTTATAATTGTCGTGTGTGTGATTGATGTAATTATTTTGAAAGTAAAACATAACTATAATTTTCTTAAATATGTTATAGTAGTCCGGAAAAGGGCTGCTTGTCACAAATTCCTTCCTTTTCAATTTTTCATGCCTGAAACTTTTCTTCTATGAACAAATAAAGGGATATGGAGTAAATGTACATGGGGGAAAATCCTTGTGATTAAGAAAATGGAACAACGCTTTCATTGTTGTTTTTCATCTTAAAGTCACCATGAGGCCTTCAACAAAGATCAATCTCTCTTCCTCATAGTAAGTTCAAGACGGCCCCTAGCATGGGTTTCAGCGGGATTCACTCGCTAAACAACGCTACATCCATGTCCACCGTTTTACATTCTTTTTGTCATGGATGTTTGGTCGTCAACAAGCATAACAAATCGGGCAAAATAACTGGCCAAAAACTTCAGCAGAATCGGGCAGTAAACATGATAAATAACCAAAGTACTTCCTTAAATTTTGTCTTCATGGATTTTGATTTAAAAGTTGCACGATCGCTTGTTTATCATTAATAGTAAGTTGTTCGATCGCTCATTACATCGTTGCCGATCGCATAAATTATTGCGACATGTGCTAAAGAAAACGATATTTCAAAGTTATTGGATAGATATACACTCTATTATTGAGCTAAATCTTGAATGAAAACAATGAAAAATACTGTTGTGTAATTTAAACACTCTTTTAATATAGGAAATACAAAGTTTTTGCTTATGTTAGACTGTGATCACAATGCTAGAACAAAATGGACTTGAAACAATCAAATATCCATTGTAAGTGTATCTTCGGGACAGAAAAACATCGACAAGAAATACGTACCGCTTTCTAAACAAAAATATTCTAGAAAGATGGTCTGAAAAAAAAGACAAATATGCCGTCTATTCTCACCTGATATTCCTACTACAATGAAAACAACAATCCGCGTTGCTGATCGCGTCCGAGTTGACGATCTCACGTTTACAGTACTGCTTTCTGACTTTTTGCATAATGGCTTTCCATTTTGTTTTATTCTAATGCTGCTGATGAGATTATACTCCTTGAACCACGAGTACAGCATGACAAAATTTACTTTTTATTATGCAACTTTGGTGTTTTTGTATTTTTTCTATGACTTTATCTGCTTCAATTCTAGACTTTTTTTATTAAACATCTTTCAAATTTAAATTCTTGATTATGAAACTGAATTATTTCGAGCAGTAATGGATGTTTTTTTTCTAAACTGTAGCTTGCTAAAATTGAAGTATCTTTAAAATTGAAGTAATTCTACTCTAAAATGCTATACATTTATTCAGAACTATATTACCTTAGATGAGGGTCAACAACAGTCTGTTTGTCCCCAAAACCTCCCATTTTACACGTTGACACTGGATGATGACAGGGATCAGTTAGTGTTTGAATAAAACATTGCCAGTATTCATCTGTGTCGTATTTGAACTCCTGGCATCCTTCAAAAGGAGGTTCCATAACTGCTCCAATTGATTTCATTATTTTAGTATTTACAAGTGATTGTACTAAACGAATGCCTGTGAATAATAAAATAAGCTTTATATCAATTCTGTTCATTATTTTAGGCAAAATAAATTCATGGCGAATAATGTATACTAGCAAATACATGTATATTTACTAGCTTTAACCCACCATTTTATTTATAAAATGCCCGTTCCAAGTCGGGAATATGACGGCTTGCCAAAAATGTTCTGTGTCGGATTGTGTTCCCCTGATTCAGTCGAATGTTATACGGATTTTCCTTACTGGTCTCTTCCTTTGATCGATTCTGACTTTTGTTGTCACTTTCATTTTGCTTCCTCGGTAAACACATCTTGTGCTCCGATGAACTTACATAGCAATTAATTTTTAAAACTATGTATCATTTCAGTATCAGGCTATTTTTTCACTTCTATCCTATCTTTCTCTTTCTTAAGGTAGCACGGTACAGTTTCTAAACATAGAAATGGTTTTTCCCTTTTGTGTACCAAAGATTCTATAGAGGAGTGAATACTGAAAGCTGAGTTCTGATTGGTTATTAAGTATAACATTCATGTTGTATTTTTTCAAATAGACAAATTATCTATGATTAAGAAAATATATAAGAAATTTTCATGTGCCCTTTATTTATGGAGATTAATTTTTTTTTTTAGAATTATTGGTAAAATGTCCTTCAATGCAACTAAGACCGCAAGTAAACTGACGGGCAATGCGTACTTTGATTAGAGGCTCTTTAGTGAATTGGTCATGACTATATTTCACTGGAATTTTTTTGAAGATAAATGGATGCTCTACAAACGAGCATACTACAATATCTCGGGTGAAAGTTATGAATGGGTGAAAATCTTGAAATGTTACTATTGTCGCCTATGGAAAAAGAAACTGTACCGTGCTACCTTAACCACTCTCTTCATTTTTTTTTTGTTTTTATTTTTTATTTAACAAAATAATAAATGAAATTTGCAATATATTTTTTTTTCTTATCCCTTTCACAAAATTCACACTAAAAATGCACTTAAAAGCAAGAGCAACAAACCCGGTGCTAATTTTAAATGAATATGAAACAGAAATTACACAAGGAAAATGATTTGAAAAGAGAATTATTTTTTTTTCGGGACCTCTAATTTTTATTTCGTAGAAGTAAGCAATTGAATTTGTTTCAAAAAATAATGAGGAACTACAATAAAGGGGTTGTTCCACTGCTTGGCGTTACCATGTATTTTTAGTGACTTTGTCTCATGTGCGTTTACTCCATATCCTTTCATTGTTTATGTAATGTATGAACAAAATCAGTAAGAAAAAAATTCTAAAGTTACTGAAAATATAAATTCTGCAGATGACAACCCATGTCCGTCCAACGCAGATCAGATAAACAGACTTAGAAGACCAAACATCGAAGGATAACACAAACAATAGGATCCAAATCAAAGGCTTATATCAGCATAGGAGAGAACTTAGACCAAGGGGAATATCCACTTGCGTTAATAGAAATTGTCTTAAATCTTAATTCATTGTAAGTTTAAGAATAAATAAACAATGAAAGGATATGAAGTACATGCACATACGACAAAGTCTGTACAAATAGATGTTAAAAGTAATCAATGGAACAATGCTTTATTGTTGATCTTTAAATCTGATTTCGGGCCAGTACGTTATTCCTTCATTTAGTAAATTACCTTATCATTTCTACATTTTTAAAAATAAAACTTTTGTATTGCAGCATATATAGTGTTAACAGGTTTTCTACGAGTATATTGCTCGTTCTTTTTTTACAATCTTTCACCTATTGGCAAAAACCAGAAAAAAAAGCTTGAAATTAGTACTGCATGCCCTCTGTCTGGTTTTCTGAAACATGACTTTTTTCCAATTAGATAACTTGAATCGTGTTTGTCCAGTTGCACATATAACACAAAGAGCATGGCAAATAATGCTTTTTGCACTATTTGCACTCCTCTAGCTTGTAAACATTTTTTATTCTTACTTGTCTTCCAAATGTTTTGATTGTATCGAAACTGAGGAGACATAGGTGGTCGAACTGGTGAACTAAAGAATTATATTTTACTGCAATTTCGATATATTTTCTTATAACAGCCAAACTAAATGCTGTGGCATCAAACTTGACATTAAGCGTTATATTTCCCTAGACGTGTCAAATGTGAGAAATTTAATCTTAAAATGATAACCTAGATGAATAAATCATACAGAAAACCTTTTGGGAAAAGTCATTATCTCGAAAAACCACTACTTAAATTTGAGAACGAATTCTGAAAGGATATATATTTCATAAACGTGGTCTTGGGTGTTGGTTTATATATCAAAATAAACTATTGTTAAATTAGACGCCGTATGAGGTCATTGCCATACTTTATTTAAGAAGATTGCTTACTTGATGTATTAGAAAAAATGCAAACATGTACAATTTCTTCAACCTAAGAAGCGTCTTCCTTCTAAAGTTATTGTGTAGCATGAGTGACCCCGGGAACCTTTTAGTAGTATTCGTATGTCACTTCCTATTTGTTTTGTTTTTTATTCATAGTTTGCTGATGCCATAGAAATGTAAATGCTAAAAAAAATTAAATAAAAAACTTCAAAGTGACGCTTTAAGTACGAGAGTATATTCATGTTAGACATTTGCCCCAAAGATTTACTTGGCAAAAACGTCAAGGATCATGTCAAGTAAGGTAAAATGCATTTAGCATTATCGCTCATGCTATAAAAAGACGTTCTAAACAACAATTTAAGATACAAAAATGTAAATTTTCAATAAAATTCAATTTTTCGAAACATCACATTTTTACTTGACATTTACATTGACTTGTTCATCCTTTTTACTGTCTGCAAAAACTTGTCAAAGAAACGTGAATTTACATATAAATGGACTCATTTTCCATAAATAAAAATATGTTATTTTCAAAATTGTTGAAAGGTGTGTTACTAAGATTTAACAACATCAGCAAACGAATCCCGAAGTAAAACTGGTGAAAATGGAAAACTCTAAAATGAATATAAATTTTTTGTTTGTTAGGATATTTGCTTTGTTTTGTAAGGTTGTCGCTATTTGTGCTAAATGTAAATTACTGTCTTTTTTTATTGATTTCTGATTTTTAATTAAACACTTGAATCCCTAATTGCTTCATTCGTTTGCTGCTGCATATCTTTTACTTTGCATATTTAGAAGAAACAATATATCGTTTTTATGCTATACCTTTGATTAAAGTTTCTACGTCCTCAAAATTAGAGAGATAATTTGGGTCTATATCCGGTTTTTCTGAAGGATCACTAGATTTTAGTCTGACAAATCCCCTACTCTTTGGATGTAGAGCTTTCACAGTCATAGTAATTCCATTATGCTTTTTTCCTATAGAGAACCAAGACTCAATCAACTGAAATATAACACGTGCTATCTTTAAAAAAGATAGTAAAATAGGTGTGTTTTCTTTGGTGCAAAACATTGTATGAAGCGATGCACATGTAATTTTGACTGAATATGATATTTAACTGTGACAATTAATATAACAAATTTTAGATAGTTTTACAATATTCATATTCTTAATCATGTCTAGAATAGGTTCGTTCATGAAAGGAAAATGTGGAAATTAAATACCACATCGATTATTTAAGTCGCTTGACCCACATTACCGGAAACTGGTGAATGTAGTTTGATAATATGCTCTTTTATCGATAAATGAAAGTACACTTTTTTATTATGTTGTTATTATTCCTCGCACATTTACAAAATTATTTCCCGTATGTCGAAGAATTAATGCACCTTTTTTCACCTTACATCGTACGACAACGCCCCTTTTAGGAACCTCAATTTGTTGTACCTGAAAACGTTCTTATCCAATCAGAGTGAAGTTATTTGGTCATGGGACTCTGTAACCAAGGTTTCAGCATCATAAAGTTCAAAGGTTAAAAAGCGAGCACAGTACCGACTGCGTCGGAAAAACAGTTTAATATAATAGTTCAATACTTCATTTACGCTGAAAAGTTTCTGTTATGAAGGTAGGAAATTAAAGGTTTCTTGTATTCACATCTGCTTTTCCAATGACCCAAAACTAACTAAGGGGAAAGAATATTTTAAGCATTAAATAACTAAGTATTGAAGTTCTGTAAATCTAAACAACCATAGTTGCTTGAAATCTTAAATCTAAAAAAAAAACTATTCAAATTTGTCATAGAATATCTTTTATGATTAGATAAAAATTAAATTCTTCTGGTACTTTATAACATGTTTCTCTGATTTTTTTTTAATTTAATGCTTCACCGTGCAAAAGTTGTATGAGGGTATAACCCCCTATTTGGACTCGGGACTTTGGCCTTATTTTGGGCGTACTTTGGATTTGACCACTTGAGTCCATGGACTCCACGGACTGAAACGTCATAGCATTTGGGACTTGTACTTAAAATTTCAAAAAAGAATAAATAAATAAAAAAGTCAAAAATCAAAAACTAAAAAATGGACTCTGGACTTCATCTCGAATCTTGGATGTACTCTAGACTCAATGGGTAGGGGATTATACCCTCTTGTATTCCGTATATTTATTAATTGTATTACTCTTCTCAAATATATATGTACTGCTGATGACAAGGTAATATCTATTACGGCATAAGTTAACAAATAAATATGCAAAATGAACTTTGCATAGATAAAATATGAGCTTGGTGTCAATGCTAAATATAGGAGGTTGGAACCAATCCAAATTAATTCTTTTGGAAAAAGTCCGTGTGTTCTTTTATACATGTAATAATAATTAGGTGTAAAGTATAATTTTTTTGTCTTATAAATTCAGTAGATATTACCTTTTTGTAGTTTTCACTCAGACCAACCGTTAATGTTTCAGTACGATCGTGAAACTGGCTTTTTCCCTCTCCGTTTGTGCAATATTTGTGAATATTCATCCTCATAAATGCAGAGGTACATATCATAAAATTCATAAAAAATTCGGAAATGAACGCATTAGCTTCAGAAGAAGCAAGACTAGTTTTGTCGACAAGGTACGCGTCTACTGCTACTCTCGATCAAGGCGCGGATCCAGGCAATTGGAATAGGGGGTTCCAATTTGAAATGAAAGCGCAAATTCGCGAAATTTTTTTAGGGATATTTCTTAAAAGAACATCAGGATATTTATTGAGAAATACATGATTGTTCAGAAAAAAGGGGGGTTCCAACCCCCGGAAGTTTATATGAAGCTGTCTACACACTACGTTGACGTTCAAGTATTACCATTATATAATGGATTATTTCAATTCGTAATCGAAAAAGGAATTTACAATTTTTGCTTTCAGTCAACTTGATGGTCATTTTGTACGGAAGAATAAGAACATTTGACAAAAAGAGATAATAATTAAAGGTTTTTTCCCTTTTTCGCTTCTATCGACGAATATTCTCATGATGTAGTGTAGGAACGTTCTTAAGTCGACACAAAGAACAACTAGCAAGAACGAGAGATTACCTGGTGCATGTACATATGTTATAAAAGTAAGTGAGAAGAAGGAGTATTATAAAGCCTTGGTCCTTGTTTTACCTATTCTAACTGCTAAATATTTGTTGGTTTAATTTGTATATTTTTTTTGTATAATTGAAAATTGATTTAGCTAATAAATATGTTTAAATTACATTACAAGAACGAGTCAAAATGGTTATATCAGTTTACATAATACCTATTTAAGCTGTAACTAAATAGGGACAAACAAAACAAACTAGAAAATGTTTTGACTGGGGCCTCTGCTGTTGGACTGTAAGCCCTAGAGAGTTTTTTCAACCTGTCAGAGAGTACACTAGAGCTGTACCAAAAGCTGATTTCAAAACTTCCAACATAGAAATGTTCGACCATTCGTACGCCTTTTGCAAAAGTCGGTCATCAGTTGATTTGAGCTTTCCTTTTAGATCATATTGGCTATTTGTCCTCTATTAGTCTAAATATATCTTTCAGCTGTCTTCTCTAACCGTTTTGATTTGATTTGCACTGAAGAGACAATGACAATCTACAAAACAGATTGGTATTATTTACAACAGTTACAAGAGTTCCATAACGAAAAGAAATATGAAAATATTTGAAACATTTTGATCCAAATATATAAAATCTCACTTTTTCGTCTTTATTCATGATTCGCAAAAAGTGTCTATCATGGTCAGCTATAGTACTTTTAAAGGTTATCTGTAGATTTGGATATTCAGATAAGTTGGTTTCCTCGGTTCTTTTAAAAAGAAAAGCCTCACTTCCTCCAATGGATGCCAAAAGTCCTAAAATCAAAAAAGGGGAAAATATGCTAATTTGTCGAGTTCCGTCGATTCATTTATTGGTCACATTTTAATGCATGTTTATCTTTTGTTATTTTTAAACAGTATTTAGTCTTTTATAATATCGTGAATGTAATTGAAATGTAGTCAGAAATCAATATTGAAAGAAGATAAAAACTCTTAATCTTTATTTTTCAAAATGGTTATATGAACAAATTCGATATATGAATTAAATAAAGGATATGAAAATTGCAAGTTTAGTACTGATTATCATCATTTGGTATTTCACAGTCACTAAAAATTTAATCCATACACAATTTTCAGTAAAAAATAGAAGATCTACGTAAAATGTATCTAAACTAAACCAGTGCGAAAATATCTAGAAGTATGCTGAACACTGACAAAACCAACTTCCTGTCATGATGCAATACGCTTGTTTAAAATGCCACAATAAAAATGTTAGTATAGGTTAAATTAGACTGGCAATTAGAAATTATTCATGTCAAGTCTTGTCTGTGTTTGAGATCTTTTCATTTGGATATTCATTAAGACGTTATCTTACCTTTTCTTTGATACAAGTATTGTTCAATTGATAGACGGTGCAGTTTCTTACTAGGAACTATAGTGGACACATTTGTAAAGATACGAATGTCCACAGCGATATGGTCCTGTAAATTTTCACCAACAGGAAGGTCAGCAATAACAGGTATCTTGAATGAAAATAAGAAAAGAATGCCTTGAACTTTTGTTCTCTGCCATAAAATTAAACGTAGACTAGCACTCAGTCGTTGAATAGGCAGTAGCTGATTAATATAGGCTGAAATGGCACTTTAGAACACCATATTGAGACTTCTTTGTATTGACCCTGTCACACTATAACGCACAGCGCCAAGTGTGCCGACGTGTGAAAAAAAAATTCGTATAAGCTGGTGTGCGTTTTATAATTTATTCCAAACACGTCGACGCACGTGTACGTGCGTTGTTGGACGCGGGTGCGTCGGAATATTTTGAACATGCTTACAATTTCATGACGTTCGCCAGCGTGTTGTTGGTAAGTAAAAATAGTTACGTTATACACGTTATATACGTTATACGTTGCGTGCAAAATGTTGAAGTTGATTTAAATATGTAAAGAACGCAATCGGGCGTCCTTTTAACACTGGAAAATATTTCATTATAAAATAATTGTAAAAGATTAGGAAAAAATCCTCAGGTGTTAATCGCTGCTTTATTTCAGCATCTGACTGATGTGTTTTTATGTTCAGAAATTTGGTAATTTTTGGAGATCGATCACTCCTGCAAATCATTCGTTTTTTTTTCTGTGGGATTTCTATCGATACCTACCTCTGAACATGACATTGAAATCAAGAATTTCAAACTGATCAGACAAAAAATCGTCTTAACGCTATACAGACATTCAATGTACTCGCCCTGTCACGCTATAACGCACAGCGCCATTGGTGTCGACGTTTGAGAATATTTTCTTACTCGCTGGTGTCCGTTGTGTAGAGTTTAAGGCACATTCATAACACATTACAAACACGCTGACGCACGTTTGCGTGCGTTATTAAACGTTGGGTGCATCGGAAAATTTTGAACATGCTAAAAATTTCACGACATTCGACAACATGCTGTTGATAAGTAATGCACACGTTAGACCAACGCTAGACCAATGCACGTAGTTTTGTGATATGTAGTAGTTTTTCGAATCTTGTTTTGATCGTGTAAAGATGCAAACAGAGTGTCCACGTAACTAAGGAGTAACGTTTAACCAATGTTTTGTTATAAAAATAATGGTTAGAGAGCAAGACAAAATTCCAAACAATTGCAAATACAATGTAGCTGCTTTATTTCAACATCAGACTGACATATTTTTTTAACATAAATTTTATCATTTTGGGAAACCTTTCCCTCCTGCAACTCCGTTGTACTTTTCCGTGGCATTTCTACCCATTTCTACCTTTGAAAATGACTTTAGGATGAAGACTTTTCAAAGACCGTCAAAACACAATACAGACGTTCTATGAATGCTTAAAGATCGTTATGGATGCGTTCGGTTTACGTCAAGTACGCTAGTAAAATGCCTTTGAAAAATCGTCATACGTTGTAACATGTTTTGTGGGCGTTGCAGACAAGTTATGGATAAGTTTTCCGTGCGTTGTAGGTCGTTAGTCTAATGCACGAATGCGTCCAAAAAGAAAATTTCATTAATTGCTTCAAAATGTGCCAACGTCGTTATTGGTTACAGGGTTGTGGTGTGACAGGGCCTTTCTGTGTAACAAAAATCGAAAAATGAATGACGATCGCAGCTACTCATGGACAGATATGTGTCATGTATTCCCTTCTATTGAAGCGAGATAATTAGGTATGTTTTATAAAGTTGCATGAAGCAAAATAGACAGAAATGAAAACTAAATGCATATATTGGAACAAGCATAGAAATATGGTCAGATTTTTGACGGAGCACAAACGTATCTATCTCTACTTGAAAATTAAATATTGTATCATTTTCGTGTTTCTGGACCAAAAAAATGTCCTGGAAGCTTAAATATATACTGATTTAACCATATGTCGGCAATGTATTCCAATAAAATTACTACAAGTGACAGCGAAGGTAAAATCATTATCTTACAGCAAATAATGACTGTTCATTGACAAGTAATTTGGAAAATAATAAAATGTCTAATTGATGCACCCGTTAAATTAGCTTTGAGATCTAGTGACCTAAAACTTTTACACACATACTGCCTCTCACTGATACTGCTGATGCCTACTGAAAATATGATGATTCTTGACCAAATCCTTCGGGAAGTTTCGAGTTGATTTTTCTTCCGTAGTGCAACAGCTAGTGTACCTTCAGACAAGGCTCCTTGAGCTAGCCGGCAGTGTCGCGGCGAGCATCCCTGAGTTAATAGTCTTCCAAACGTTTAGATTTTATCTGCACTGTAGAGACATAAGATGTCGAAATGCACATTAGAGACGTCCGGATAAGCTACTTAACTTAACGTACTTAAACAAACGAAAGGCTCGAGTTATCTCGCTTTTTTAATTTGAGAGAATGGTAATTTTTTTCATGACTGTAAGAGATCAAACAGCCTCCTACCCTTTCTTTCCAAAACAACGGCAGTAGAATACCGAAGGAACAAAGCACAAGATTACACAAATCAAAGTCCAGAGACAAGGCAAAAGCAAGAACACCAAAAGACGGAAGACCAAAGACACCACATGCCCACAAAACTCACGAACATTACATATACAACACAAAAAAACTAAAGCTCTAACAGTGTGAACTCTCAATAAACAAGAGTGACATCAGGTGCTCCGGAAGGAGCACCTGATGTCACTCTGTCAACTGATGTCACTCTGTCACCTGATGTCACCTGATGTCAACTGTGCACATGAATTATTGAAACACAACTTTTAGAATATCTTAGTAACATTTGTAATTTGTTGTAGATTCACTGACCCGAAATTGGTTCATTTTGTAGGGCACACGTTCATTATATGCAAGACATGCGAATTTATGCGTACAAAAGTGCAAACAGTTGAAGCAGGCAAAGTTTTGTCGTACTGATTATAATTTAAGACTCGTTTTATAACACTTAAGCTTTATTCACGTACACGATTTATAACTATGTTGGCCAAATGAAGACAAATAACTGAATGATTCAAGTCTTGCTTCGATAACACCTACGTGTAGGACAAATCGACACATGCATTATGGTGTCTCGTTTTTTGTTCATCTGTCTGTTCATCCGTTTAATACACCATATCCATTGTAAATTACTAAACTGTCAAAACCAGGCATATCTTGTACAGCAGATTGCACTACATGTATGTGCATTTTTCCTAAATGTCAATAGTGCTTGCTACATATGGTTTTTATGTTAATATATTCTGCAACAGTGCTCTTTGGGGGTATAGATAAAAGTTAGTGATCAACAACAAAAGCAACAAAAATTAAATCAATCACTCAATTAATGTATATGCTCTCAAAATTCAATTAAAATAGTTCAAAAGGGTAATTTAAATTGCCGAAAATTGAGTCTTGTATATGACCGTCAAAATGCGACTTCCATTTTTCTTCTTTGCCGTTTGGTGTCATCCCTTCATTATCAGGTTTTGTTCTGTGACATCATGATACCGGTTAAATTTACAAGGAACAATTTTTAAGCCTACATTACACGGTCAGTTTCCTGAAATCAACCTGACAGTACAAGAAGCTGAAATCCGTTTGTTACTGCGATGAATAAAAAAAAAACACCGGTCATCTGAAAGTCCGAATGTCGGCATTCTTCTTTAGTGACAGAGTTTTGCACTGAAACGCACATTTATATGGTAAATTAATTATCACCTCTATTTCAAAACTACATTGTATAATTTGTATTAGTATTGTTTTGAATAAAAGGCACAGGATAATGAGCTGCCCAAAAATAACAGTTTAGATGGGCGTAACGGGTTCTAGTGCTGCTTTAGTGATCTCTAATCTTCTACTACAGTCAACTGATCACTCATTTCAGCGCAACTAAACCAAACACTATTGATATTTATTGCCGTTACTTTCCGTCTGTTTGCATATTGAATGAAAAATGCTGATCCGGTACTATTTAATACAACAGTAACTAGTATTTATATTTATGTGGTCTCTTATAGTAAACTGGCTGACAGATTTGTGCACCACCAAGATGACTTCTAATGCAAATCAAAACATGCAATACTGTTATTACACAGAATTAATATTGTAAAAACATAACTGAAACAAATTTGAAGTATACTGGCTAAACTTTATAATGTTCCGATTAAATTAAAACGTTTTTAAAATTATTGCAAGATGACTTTATGCGCTGCAAGTAAATGAATTGACAAATAATCGAAAAAGAAAAATATGAACAAATACAATAAAAATCAATGAAAATTATGTGTCTTTTGAAATCATATTTATTTTCATGTAAAGATTGCCAAAAGGGTGACAGTCCGTGGTGAAAGGGATATAATCCAAATACGTTCGTCGTTCGAGTCGCTTGCGATAATGGTCTCTCTTCATTCAAACAACACATTTATATATCTTAAAAATCGACAACACAGTTGGTTATAAAAATGTACAGTCACATGCAACCAAAATAAAAACCGAACAAAAAATTACACATTCAAAACTTAAACACATTATAATTTTGAAGTAAGCAGCTAATAGCATTTTAATTTTTCGTGGCCTTAGTTTCCCTGTGGTTTGCTAAAATATTTACCTTTAAATAGTTTAGATGGTTTCTTGGTCCTACACCTGATAATATTAAAATTTTTGGCGTGCCATATGATCCTGCTGATAGTATAACTTCTTTTGCTGCAAGGACTTGAAAAGATACATTTGCGAATACAAATTCTACCCCAACTGCTTTTCTATTTGCTATCAATACCTGTAGAAATATTATGTCTATTAGCAAAAGCAATATAGATATTTTGAACAGATATATCATTATAAGGAGGGGGTATATTTGCCAAATATACAAGTCGCATGCCGGAAATTTAGACTCAAGGCTTTTATTTTTGGCAAATACATCGACGTTCTACACCGAATGTCTCCATCATCAAAACGCACGGATGACTAGGGGGCAAATACCATGACAAGTGTCTCTGTGACGTGGTATTTGCAAAAAAAAAATACCACGGCTTTTAACCAGTCAGAATGCAGTTTACTTACATAAGGTGTAATTACGACCATTATTACCTACATGAATTTTATTCTGTTTCTCATGTGTTGACATTCTATTATTAAACATCGTTTTGTTTTAGCTTATAATTCAGATTTATTTCTTCCAATTAGTTAAATTGCTAACCATTGCGACCAGTTGTATCTTTTCAGTGCAGATGAAATCAAAACATTTATGTCCAAGTCTTGATATAGTACAAAAATAGTCATCGGAATTAAATAAAAACAGCTTTACACCAGGTTGAAAATATTCATTGTCAAAATATCAAAGACCTTGAAGGCTACATGGTATATTATAGGATGAATGTAATGCAACTATGAGTTTGATAGATTTAAGTAATAAAAGTCGCCTTGAAATAATTATGGGGTTGTATGGTCTTGCTTTTTTGCTGCTGGTATCATTTGGTATCAATATGAAAGCTAAAACCAAAACACCATTATTTTGTTATATTGTTATGAGTCTCTTACTATAATATCAGATTATATGCACAACATTTTCTGCCCTACCAATGTCACTCCTATATAAATCAAAATTCATTTATCCGGTTGTCCCATCCACTCTTTTTTCATTTTTCTCGTAAAATGTAAAATTGAAAAAAAGTTTTCGTCCTGACAGACAAGGCTGAATACTGAGCATTTGATATATAACTCAAATAAAACAATCATCAATCTGTTCGGTCTCTATCGATACTCATAAACAATTATGCTCAGTTTGTTTTGTCCTCGTCTTATATGATTTATCTCTGTATTTGATCTTTGGCTTGTCCCTGTCTTCTTATAAAATTTTCGTTTCTTGATATTTGGGTTATTGGATGTGGTTTGTTTCCATTGCTTCATTCACTTTTTTACCTTTTTGGGGCCATTTAGGGCTTGCTATATGGTGTGAGGTTCCTCACTGTGTTGAAGACCGCAAGGTGACCCCTAGATGCTTTGTTTTGGGTCGTTTTAACCTGGATATTGGATGTTGTCTCCTTGACATTTACCCCATTTCCTTTCTTTTTCATATTTATTCTGCCATGTATTCTTGATTTGTGATTGTTACTGGATGTTGCTTTTGCATTCATGTTGAAATTTACTTTTGACATCTACAGTTTTAATAAGATTGAATTGATATCATTTGTACTATTTGTGCGCATTCTGCACTCTTTTGCTAATCATTTATTAACAAGAAGGACCTTTCTGTATTTCTTCCGATTACTTTTATTCTTTTATTTCAATTTCTGCCTCATTTTCATACAAAATGGACTGGACATATCCTTTTGATACTTTACGACAACGATCCGCATCACTCAAAATCAATAGGATTTAGGGAGCCCTATTATTTGTTATAGAATTATCTCCCCTCATTTCCCCCCAAAAAACATTGTTATGGGATAAACGCATAAACCTTAACAGATACCCGATGAAGTGTTAGAGAATAATGTTTTTTTCTGACCAAGACCAAACTTTGTTACAAGTGGTCCGAACTTTTGCAGTGAATCATTAAAGAGGCAATTAATATAAGCGATTGTAAGAACACTTTGTCAATTAAATTTATGTTTGTTGACGGCATCCAGGGATAAACCGGTAAAAGGGCGTGGATTTAGCTTACTCGACATCTAGCAATGAATATCACTCAAACCGGTGCTAGGGGCCGTCCTGAACTTGAACTTGCTATGAGGTATGAGTAAAGCTCATTGTTGATGGCCTCATGGTGACTTCAAGATGAAGAACAAAATAAAAGGGTTGTTCCATTGCTTATTATTACCATGTATTTGTAGAGACTTTGTCTCATTCGCATTAACTTCATTTCCCTTCATTCTTACATCCGGATTAAATTTTCAGTATTTTTTTGATCTATTGATTTAATAGAATGAACAGGCCACAATAGTATGCAACTCTTATTGATCACATCATTAGGACAGATAATAGACATATAGTCATAAAGATGTAATTGATGAGTGCTGTAAAGGTGAAGGGGTGTCCTCTAAATTATGCTTGATGACTATTATATGTTCAGATGACTCGATCAATTAGAGTTTCATACTCTCGTGACATTTTCAACTTGTCAAATCAAGGCTTGCGTCAAATTTGAAAACTGAATCCGGACGGTTTCTAATAATACCTTTTGAAAAATTTTCGCGTTTTTTAAATATCTTCTCTAGGAAACGGTAGGTCGTTGAGACTAGGAGAGTTGAAATTAGGATATATGTTTTAAAACTAAGGATGCCCAGATCAAAGTCACAGAGGATTTGGCTCCTTGACCTTGTTATCAGCTAAACTTAGAAATCGTAAGAGATAGATGACAAAATGTAATGCAGAAAATGTGTGTGTATTTTAATATGTACGTTGTTACATTGGGTACAACATTATTTAAATAATCGTTTTTGCCCATTGGCTTGTACTAGATCTCATTAGTTTTATAACAATAGACATGATGACTTCAAGGTGATTTCAAGATGAAGAACAACAATAAAAGCGTTGTCCTTTGCTTGTTTTTACATGTACTATGTATTTATAGAGACTTTGTCTCATGTGCATTTACTCCATATCCTTTCATTCACCATGACGAAGGACAAGCAGTCATTGAGACGTTTTTTTCTATTACTTCAGTTCTCCTTTTCCCCCAGTGGACGGTGTTTTTGAAAGAAGAACACCAATAGCATTGTCATTATTTTTCGGAATTTGATTATCTCGTATCCGTGTATCCATAGCAGCTTTATTCAGTTTCAAATGAACCCGATGTTTTAATAGTTTTTAAGGATTACTTAAAGGCAAATGGTCCCCATCTTTAATGTCCGAGAAGTCTTCATTTTAATTAAAGACAATTCATTTAGATATTTTTTCTTTTGAATTTTTCGGAATCATTGCTATTCTTGCTAAATTACATTTGTAATTTTTCCTTTCATAGCAGACTTGCCTGTCAATACAATTTGACACGCGATATGACAAATGAAAGCAGGTTTTCAAAACAACGGCAGTAGAATACCGAAGGAACAAGATTACATAAATCAAAGTCCACAGAAAAGACAAAAGTAAGAAAATCAGAAGACGGTAGATCAGAGACACCATACAACCACAAAACGCAAACACTACAAATACAACAATAAAAACTTAAACATTAATAGTGCGAACTTTCAAAAAAAGAGTGATATCAGGTGCTCCGGAAGGGTAAGCATGTCCTGCTCTGTATATATGCTCCGTTTAAGATGGCAAAACCTAGTAAAGAATTAATTGTAAATAAATTAACATTGGATACCTATGTTAAACTGAGCCTACTAGAACTGGCTGGAATTTATAGAACTTACCTTGGAAACAAGTGTTTTGGTGACAATATTAAGGTTTTCTCTACCCTGTGCCTTTTCCAGATATGCTTTAGCCGTGGTCAGTCTTTCTCCTGACCGTATGTTAGTTTGAATACGACAGATTCCTTCAGAAAATTCAATAAACAATTTCAAAAGGTAAAAATAGCACCATTCTTTACATACAGTTGTTTTTCAGAATATTTATAAAGATTACGACCGGTTTAGAGTATAACGATCCGTCCATGGTTAATTTGGAATATGATTTACAATTTCAGTAAGATTTTCATTTTTTTTCATACGGGTAATTCATAAAATATTTTAGTAAAAACTAACAGGGGTTACGAAACATTTTTATCGGTAGTATTTACTTATATGAACTTAAGGCCATGATGAGATGGAAAGAAATGCAAGTAGATTCACTCACGATTTTTTAACAATTGAATAGATATATTACTTTGATTTTGCATTGCCAAAATAATAAGATTGAAGTGCTCAATTAAACATCACAGCACAAGGAAATAATCGTTTACGTCAGTTAACACATATATTCGCTTCCTGTATTCTTGTTGATTTTCAGTATACTGCTCACAATCACACATAAACTATTCGTTATATTTACATCTTTTTGCAAACAACTGAGTTAAAAGCTATTTGCAATCTCTCCATGAATGAAGTCGTCGATAAAAAGATTAAGTTGTCTTGAACTTACTATGAGGTATGAGCAAAGCTTATTGTTAAAGGCCTAATGGTGACTTCAAGATGAAGAACAAAACAATTCAAGCGTTGTTCCTTTGCTTCGTTCCACCGTGTATTTATAGAGACTTTGTCTCATGTGCATTTTCTCCATATGCTTTCATTGTTTATTGAAGAAAGTTTGAAATACTGAAGCTCTGAAGTATAGATAGGTTTTATGAACCCTTAGTTCATAGTACTATTATTGACTACATGAAATTATTTTTCTGAAACTAAACGGATAATCAAATTTTCTCAAGATATCTATTAAAGGTCTGAAAATATCTTTTTAAAAACATGAAAATAAACTTATCATGACATACCCTCGTCATCTTGCTCGTTACAACTGATAGCACTGTAACCCAGAGACTGTGATGCGTTGAAATAAACATTTAATAGGGGTGTCGGTTGTAAAGTGGTTACAGTAAGTGGTCCGCATTGACGATGAAAACCTGAAAGATATATTTCATCATTTTGCACTTTTACGGTCTAAACATAAGATTCCAAAGAGCTTTCATGGCCAACCTAAATTAGATTTTTTCAAAATCTCTGTAAGAATACTAACATCCTTAGAGAAAACTTTGAAAGAAGAAACCAAACTACATGAACATTATGATTTTATAATCAACTTTTTAATTTCCTAGACTAAATCTTTGCACATGGACATGTATGGAATCAAAGTGGAAGAACATCATCATTATATAGAAATGTAAAATTGAAGACTTTAGAGAGATCTTTTCTTTTTGCCCCTAAGAAAGTTTCATGTAAAAAATGAAAGTACCACCTGTTATACCGAACTATAATATCAACCTATAAATTTCGGTCCAGGAATCTGGCATACTAAATAAGTCTTCTTATATCTTTCATTACCTATGATGAGATAATTATATCTAAATATACCTTATCCTGAAGAAAACGTGTGTTGATAAATAGATGCAATAACTTATGATACGTATATGAGAGAAAGGAGTCAGAGACTTGAAAACTAAATTTCTTTTCGATTTAGAAACGTACAAAAGTACCATATAAAGAGTGAATAAAACAACAATACAGAAAACAGACAATTCAAACAAAGATAGATTGTTCAATAGGTATGCTGTATCAGTGTACTCTCCTACATGAACGGAAATGAAATAAAAAGGACAACATGAAACATCTTCAATTGTTGCAAATTATCATCACATGCCATAATCTGTCAGATTAAACAACAGAGAGAGTCAAGAAAAAATGGACACATAGCAAAATATATGTCTGAGGAGTAAGATGGTCAGAAAACTTAACAAACAAAGAGCTGCTCAATACAACAGAAACCAACATCACTTCAACAATTATGCAGAGGAATTGCAGTGAATTTGGCATATGCTAATATTGAACAACAGTAACAGGACATGTACAACAGCCCTAACATGGAATCCAGAGAGCAGAAGAAGAGTCGGTCGGCCAAAACATAGTGGAGAACGACAGAGAAAGGGAGAGAACAATCGGTAAGGACTACATGGGCACAATCAAGAGCAAGTACTAGTATATCTGGACCCTGTATGCCAATGGGCTCGAAGAGGGTATGTGAGGTGAAGTGAAAATTTTATACCATTTTCTGAGTTTCAATATTAAAGTTGTGCTTGTAGTATACAAGAAGATTCTTAATGAAGTTTATTTACGGTAGACAACAAACGACAGGTGACGGCTAAACCTTGGCCTTATCAAGGTACATGTAAGGTAAAATATTTATGAAATTACAATTGAATAGCAAAATTGTTGAGTATGAATTGAGACTTCTGATCTAAAATCAGTATCAGAAATGATCAGAAATGACATGAAATAAAAACTTTGAAAAACGCTTACAAGACAATACCTGTATAAAAATACCTGACTTTGATAGCTCTGGAACTTGTGTATCTACTGATTTTATGAAATAAGGTAAAACATCTCTGAATCCCCAACCCGTGGCTCCTTTTGACTCCCATTCATTGAATATGTGTTGGCTTCCACGCTGATAAATCATTTCATTCATTGCAAACGTTCCTCCAACCACCTTACCCCTAGGCAGTGCAGCTTGCTGAAATATATCCTTTCAATTAATCTGTTCTCCAATTTTTATGCAGTATATTAATATTTTTGTTTTCCCGAATACCAACCCGTATGTTTGGTGAAACAGATTTCATCCTAAACTTGTATAGCAGATAAAAATGACTTTAAATATCAATAAAATTGCAAATTTTTCAAGGCAGTTCAGAAATTTGTAACATTTGACATACAGACTAGTCTGCAATAAAGAAAGAAATGACATGTTATACGCATCGGCAAACAAATACCATAGCAAAAAAGGAGATAGGAAAAATTCTAAAAATTGTAAATTCAATAAACACGGCAATTCATATTTTACACTAATTGAGACAAAATGACAAAGACAAAACAATTCAACAAACTTAAACACTAGCAGTGTTAACCCTACAAAAACTGAAAGTATAACAAGATCCATCGGAAGGGAAAGGATGATCTGCTTCACGCGTGGCACCCGTCATACTGCTAATGAAAAGTCAGGTTATGTCATAGTCGTTGTTTGTCAGTTTGGTAATAAACTCTGAATGTTCTCATAAAAGTCTATCCTCATTTGTGAATGAGACCCATTATAACGATCTGTAAAATCATGGTGACGACAATAAACCATCGGTAGGGACGATTGCACAGTGATTGAACATAATCTTGGTGAATCAATTTCTGTAGTAATGTCGATTTGTTGACAAAACGCTGTACAAACTATAGGCACGACAATCGCGAATGAGAAGTGAAATGTAATAGCCATTTGCCGTTGATAGGGGTAATATAACTACTCAACACTGCGAAGTTCGCTATTAAAAGTTGAAATCGTTTGTTTTCAGACGCCCAAATATGTCAATATAGAGGTAAAAGTCCAGGAATGATGCTGATGATTGTACAAATATATGTAAGTAGTTTCTTTAATGTCCAGTCCATTTAGGTATAACAGATGAAAATTATCCTTAAATTGAGCATTGTTCAATGAAAGAGAGTCATCTTTATATTTAGAAACTGAAATTAAAAATTTTGGCTAGTTATTATACCCCCCGCAAACAAAGTTTGGGGGGTATATAGGAATCACCCTGTCTGTCTGTCCGTCTGTCCGTCTGTCCACACTTCTCGTAAGCGCAACTCCTCTTAAACCACTAAAAGGATTTTGATGAAACTTTACACAAAGGAAGGACACTATATGGAGATGTGCATGAAGAAATATAATTATTGTTCAAAACTAGGAACGGGAGATAATTGGACTTTGACTATTTGTTGATTCCCAATGTATGGGTTACCTCGTAAGCGCAACTCCTCTTAAACCACTTGAAGGAATTTGATAAAACTTCACACAAAGTAAGAACACTATTAGGAGATGTGCATGAAGGAATATAATTATTGTCCGAAACCAGGAAGGGGAGATAATCCGACTTTGACTTTTCGTTGATTCCCTATTTATGGGTTACCTCGTAAGCGCAACTCCTCTTAAACCACTNAAAGGATTTTGATGAAACTTTACACAAAGGAAGGACACTATATGGAGATGTGCATGAAGAAATATAATTATTGTTCAAAACCAGGAAGGGGAGAAAATTGAACTTCGACTTTACGTTGATTCCCCATGTATTGGTTACCTCGTAAGCGCAACTCCTCTTAAACCACTTGAAAGAATTTAACAAAACTTTACACAAAGTAAGAACACCATATGGAGATGTGCATGAAGGCATATAATTATTGTCAGAAACCAGGAAGGAGAGATAATTCAACTTTGAGTTTTCATTGATTCCCTACGTATGGGTTACCTCTTACCCACAACTCCTCTTAATCCACTTGAAGGATTTTGATGAAACTTTAGACAAAGAAAGAACACTATATGTAGATGTATAAAATGTCAAATAGGCTGAAAAGGGTGAATTTTATATTTGTCTGATTTAGACAGAGTGTTTTCATTGGAACCCTTGTGAAAAGTTTTTTCTTGAAGATTATATCATTGTGTCCACACTTGTATTGTGTCTGCACCTGTATTGTGACCACACCAACTTAATTTTGCACTTACCATATCGATTCAGGGTTCAATGAGCGGGGGGTATCTTTGGCTGCCATTCGGCGACAGCTCTTGTTTTTTTCTGAACTAGTCAATGCATGAACCTGGCTTCATACGAATATAGAAACAAATCAGGTAAAGGTTGCGACAATTAATGTCCATACGTATACATTTTGTATTCCTGTTGTCTGCTGGAATACTTGTCCTCCAAATACTACAAATATGTTATCAATCAAAAATTCTACCTTGCGATGGCATCCTCCTTTTCAAATTTTTTGTTTGAATCAGTGCGATTTTGATGAAAATATGCCCCATCTTGTCACAATTTTTGGAACAGAAAGACTTATGAATAATATATCAGGATTAATGATGTGTCGGAGTTATGATATAAAATTAACAATGCTTTCATTTAAAATTATTGTAAAATTATTTTTCAAATGACCTACCTTATTTTTGTATCCAAATAAAGCATTTTTCTGTGGTACTGACATGTATTTCCAGTCTATAGATGTGTTCCGAAGTTGATTTGCAAGACCAGGTGTGGATATAAATGGTGTTTCTGGTCGGTCTGTATATTTATCTCCGGCTTCCAACAACAATACAGATATATTTGGGTTTTCAGATAATCTTGCTGCCAAAACCGACCCTGCAGTGCCTGCACCAACTTTGAACAAAATTTGATGTAAAAGAAAAAAAATGTTATTTAAAGTTCCATTTCCATATATTTAGATTTATAATGTCATAGATTATTTCATCTGTATGTTTTGCTAAATATTTTATGAAAGGATATGGAGTAAATAAACATGAGACCATAAAACATATGTTTACTCCAACTGCAATAATTTTAATGAGCTGTATGGCCATTTCGGAAAGTCTTTTTTGATTTTGTACGTTTGATATGTTACTAATTGTTAGATCTAGTATACACGAATCGTGACAGAGTGACAGTGGTATAGGGCTAAGTTAAAAGATATAAAACAAGAAAACTGCGAAATTGCAATTAATTTTGATATAATACGAAAATGAAATAAAAACAGAAATTATGTTGTTGGTTTGTTGAATTAATAAAATCAATGACCTTGTATATAAATACATGTATAGGACAGACTTTCATCTTGAAATGACAGTGAGACCGTCAGGGCTAAAGATAAAAATGCACTTCACAACAATGTTGCAAGATAATCTGAATCAAAAATCGTCATTCCGCAGTCATTTAGCGAAGTAAAATAATAAGCAAAGTACTGTTTAAAATATATGCAAATGTATAACCATGTAAAGGAAAACTGAAAGGATATGGAGTGAATGTACATGTGACAAAAACGTACACGATACATAGAAAACTCCAGTTTATCAAGGACAGGGCTTTTAATTTGCTTCAGTTCAATAATCATAATTAATTGGTTTTCATAGAATGATCCGACAAATGCAGTAACGTTTACTACATACCAATAATATAATCATACTGTGTTTTCATGTATTCAGGACATTCCTGAGCTAGTGTATACAGACTATTTGATACAAGGAAAAACAGCCACACAATAGCCATCTTAGGTCCACTTGTCTGTAAGCACCTGGAGAATTCGAATCTATATGTACTTAGGGTCTACAATAAAGATATGTAGCAATTAATTACAGAGTATGACCAGAAAATAGGTTCACACGATGCACTCTCTTGTCCAGAAGGCATGACTTATTATGACCACAAGATAGCCATTTCCTTCTACTGAGTCGATTCAGAGTTACCACATCTAACCTAGCCTACAACATAAACATGTAGCTATCTTTTGAATATAATCAAGTTTATCTTGAGGACGAGTCTACAATATGTATGGGAGATATCTTAAGATAGATAGATAGTAATATTCATCTCCAGGAGACTTCGTTATATATCGACGTAATTGATAAACTAAAATGATCCATAATGAAACGAATTGGTCACAATGCTGAACTTTTCTAGAATTGAGATCAAAGTTTGCTTATTTTAGCTGTTTTTTTTTCACCTAAATTTACAAAGGTTACACGGAAAAATATGGAATGGTTGTTTTAGCTGAATAGAAATGAATCTATTATCCAAATTGATCGTTTATCATCTGATCTATTGGTTACATTGTGTAAAAAGAAAAAAAGGGTACGTCACAATGCTTTGTACGGAGATATTTTACAAGGTTTCCGAATTAAACATTATTTACAGGAAATAGGAGCTAATTCGCGGCAAAGTAAACGAAATATGACGTTTCACATCTGTCATTCAATTATGATGTAACAAAGGAATTCCTGTTAAATTACTGTTCCAGCCCAAAAATCATACCTAACCCGAATCCGACTCTTTATTTTTGAAATGCGCGATTGAATCACGCAGCGCAACAATGTCTATCTACCTTAAACTTACATGGAATTAAATGCCCGATTACGAGTATGAGTATTACTTTGCCCTAGTGTGTGTCAGTGGTACATGTAGTGTTTAGTTTAAGTTTTTCCTAATTGCCTACACAACTAGTTGATATTGGTGTTCCAATCCACATGATGTCTGCTACCTGATATGATCGTCTATCCTTTCCTTGCTTATTTACGACTGGAATTACCTTTCTTGCAGTGTGGAGTTTGTGGTCCTTAAAAAGATTCCCCGTAAGAGAGACGTACATGCTCTATATATATTTCAATCACGATGTACTCGTTCTTGACAGAGTATCTCGTATGGATACACAATGATAATTTCAAAAAATTGACATTTTATTTTTTGAAATTTTTAAGATGATAATTTGCCCACTTGATAAGTGCCCTGTGGTTGCTTATATGTTGTGATCGTTTTCTATAAGTCTTTTTGTCGGGCAGAGGGTGACAGCCGTTGTAAGAACACTTTGACAGTTTATTTTATGTTTGTTGATGATTCCGCATCCATGAGCCGAAGACCATTGATGCAACATTGCTCGACATCTAGCAATGAATTCCGCTCAAACAGGTCCTAGGGGCCGTCTTGAACTTGCCATTGGGAATGAGCAAAGCTCATTGTTGAAGGACTTATGATAACCATAAGGTGAAGAACAGAAAAAAGTGATGTTCCATGTGTATTTGTAGATATTTTGTCTCGGGTGCACTGTTTTGCACTTTCATTTTTTGCTATGTTCGCTATTTTCCGTGTTTCGTGTGAAACTTTCGTGCTTATGAAACATTCCAACGAGGGTATAAGACATAGTTAATGTTTCGTGAGACTTGGTTGATGAAACAATCCGCCTACGGGATAAGACATATGGAATATACTTAAATCAGCCCTGAAGATGGTTTTGTCAGCTTCAAGATAATATCAACAATTTGTGTATCTAAAAACACATAAAATCGAACCGAAACATTGATAACATAAGGAATAACAAAAATCAAACAAAAAAAACAAAAACAAAAAAACAAAAAGACAGTCTGTAATAGTGTGCAGTATGTAGCAAACATATTTTATTGAAGTTCAAATCTGAGTTTGTACATGAAGCGCCGAATTTTCCCCAAAAAAGTTTACTTTGATCATACCATGGGGCAGCGCCCGAATTTCTCCAAAAGATATACTTGTGGGGTCACGAATATTTAATACCAAAACCATTTCCAAACTTTATGGTTTCTTGAAGTTTGGAATACAATGCGAGATAACCCTTATTTTTTGTAACATTTATGAAAATAAATGTTACAAAATAATAAGATAGTGTTCATAACAATATTTACATGTTCATGTATGATACATGCACATAACAATTAAATGCAAACACAGTATCAACGATATACAATGATAATGAAATGCCATACTGATTTTGCAACCAAACAACACCGTAGGTATCGTTGTCCCGCGATACATGATTTCTACTGCATTTTGTCCACGATTTCTACTGCTTGTCCGAGATCTCTACTGCATTGATAAACAAAAATGACAACAGACGGATGATATTGTTGATACACAAAAACTAGAGCACGGTTGCAATTATGAATAGGTCAGACTAACTATAAATTGATACATTTTTGTATTGTTTTGATACCGGTAAAAAATACATTAATTCATATATTTTTTGGAATCTTACAATATCTAAATTTTTGTTAATTTTGTTGAAAACTAAGAGGTATCTCCCTCGTGTAAAGCTCTGTCCTTGGCTGATTTTGGCTTTACATTTAGATCACATTTGTTATTTGTTCTCTATCAGTTTTTAAACATCTTTAAGTTAATGGTCTTCCAAACGTTTAGATTTTATCTGCACTGAAGAGACATAAGTTGTCGAAATGCGCATATGCAGAAAATAAATTTACAGTAAGTTCGGTATTTAGTTATTTGTTACCACTGGGTCGATACCACTGCTGGTGGACTGTCAGTCCCCGAGGGTACTCACCAGCCCAGTAGTCAGTACTTCGGTGCTGACCCGAAAGCCGATTATTTTTTGTAACCTATTTTTGTTAATTTTGTTGAAAACTGAGGAGTATTTCCCTCATGCAAAGCTCTGTCCTTGGCTGATTTTGGCTTTACATTTAAATCACATTGGTTATTTGTTCTCTATCAGTTTTTAAACATCTTTGAGTTAATGGTCTTCCAAACGTTCAGATTTTATCTGCACTGAAGAGACATAAGTTGTCGAAATGCGCATATGCAGAAAATAGATTTAAAGTAAGTTCGGTATTTAGTTATTTATTTATATTTTATGTCAATTGAAGTTATTCCACCGTGTAAATAATCAAGAATATCTTTGCTATATTTGTGTTCAATAAGTAAAAAACAATACGCTTTATCCTCATCTGTAATACAATTATTTAGCAACACTTTTCAAGCTTAAAAATGTAATTAGGCTATACTAGATGCAAATTGAAAAAAGGGAGGTCCTGGCTTTCTAACGCTCAGTCCTGGCTTTCTACTTTGCAGGTGACATATTAACATATTAACCATTTCAGTAGAATAAGAGCGAATTATAATTACATTTACAAAAAATAAATTTGTGTTTCTTGATATATATTCTTAGTATAAAAATTACCCTGATAAACAGACCAGTGGTATAAAATCGTTTATCTATATAAGAATCAATGAAGTAGCAGAGGAAACGGCACACAATACCTAAGAATATACAACTTAACAAATATATAAGGTGTTAATGAAAAATACGAATTCAAGTCCGCACTATATACAAGATTGGCAATAAGGAAAAGATATGCACTAGACATGATGAATGAATTATTTAAGGACTTGATATTAAACTGAGTTTGTGCTTTAGTAACGAACTATCAGGTACAATTTTTCCTGGCTAGCATAGTGGGGGAAAATTACATGAATATGGCACGCGATGCGGGTGGAAAAATCCAGACTCGAGTAAAAATCCCAGGCCTCCCCTTGAAAATCAAACATGCCCACGGTCGGAACACTGAGTTTGTCTGGAGTGACATTTTCACATAACTTGGATCCAGTTGTAAAATATCCTCTGAAAGCACATGTCATTGATAAGTCTGAATTACACTTGATCACAAAAGTACTTTATAACAGCGTCAATTATATTCTTATCCTAGTCAAAGGAAAGGAGATTGCAGTCCAACGTTTGACCTTATGTTGAATTAATTTAAATGCATCGGTGGCTTTGACCCAAACTTGTCACAAAGGTAGATAACTGGAATTTTTTTACAGTCTCTCTTATAAGATCATCGCTAGAGATTAACATCGTTTACAATATAAGACTGTGGGAAAGTGCCAAGATATTTTCTTTAGATATTAATATATTTCATATGTTTATAAGATATCTTATAAGGGATATTAGATATCTATATAATTCTGGCTTGCAATGTGAATATCACGCTATTGCTATTTGCAATACAATATAGATGCGATTGGGCGGTTGAACGTGTTTTGTTTAGGGATAATAAACATGACCTTGATACATGTAACAGACATAGAGTGAAAGAGATAAAATGGACTGGGCAACTGACACAAATGGGTTCTGAGTTTGTATGATAGGGAAGTTAAAGGAAATATTTTAAAAATCATTTTATTGAAAAGTAAAACATTTGTTTTGACGTAATTTTTGCATCAGAAATGACAGTTCAACTTTGTTTCTTTATATTGATAGAACAGTAGAAACGCGGACAATGCGTTAGAAATCATAACAATGGGACATACGCATGCAGTTGAAAGCAAGGACTACTTATAATTTGAAAAACAGATTTCAATCCCGATTCAATTAATGAATGTTGTACCACTATTAAATTAAAAAAAGTTCTATCATAATTCGTGTTATAATACTTTCAAAGATCTAGATATCGCGTATTATACTAAATCAACACAAAACAAATCGTAAGAAATCAAGGATCATCAGTAGAAATCAGAACCGAATTGCAGTAGAATTCGGGCTCTCACAGGACAACGATACCTACGGGTTAATAAATGGATAGTGCTAGTAGGTCAATGTAAACAAGAAGGATGTTACATGCGTACAAACATATCGTGCACTTGTTAGTTCATGAAATTGCCACATAAATCAACATTCATGTAAATATCTGTTAACTGAGTGTATTATATGATGGTCTAAAACACTACGTCTCTATTGAATTCATCTGATTTGTTTTTTTTTGTTTAGCAAACAGGACATTGTCCTGAAACAAAAATATGAATAAAAAGATCCTCCGTTATACTGATTTTAATCGTTGAAGTTATTGTCAGTGTGAACAAAACCTAACAACCGTGACAAAAAGTACCTCCATGGTCTCGGGAGAAGGTTTTTTTTTAGTTCAGCACATTCTAGACAACCCATCTGTGATCATTTGTAAAATTTCATCACATTCAGAGCACTTTGAAATTTCCCACATTTTCCTTGTCTCCATTGCAACATCAGCGATTTCGATAGTTTTTGGTCTAATATTGCATATTCTGCAGTTTCTATACACCCTTTCTGTAAAATTTTATCGGATTTTGCGCACTTTTTCAATTTTCCTGATTTTTTTTTAACATTTTTATGCATCAGCAGTCTTTGACCAAAAATTGTGTTCTACAGTTCCTATATATCCTTTCTTTAAAGTTTCAACCAGTTTGGAGTACTTTCAATTTCATCGCCTTTTTTCATTAATTCTACGGACACTTTGAAAATTCAAGACCTATTGTAGACCTAATTGCATCAGTTGGGATGGGACCTGGGGGCTTAATTAAAAAAACTGAAGTAAAATATCTATATACTCCGAAGATTTTAACGTTTTCACACAAATAATAACGAGAATTTATTCATCTTTCCACTATCGTGTGTTCTGTCCTACGAGTTCATTCATTGATCACAAGATGTAAACATTGCTGAATAAAATATAAATATAAAATGTGATGAAAGCTTAATTGGACATTGGACACACAATATTGTGCTGTTTTTGAGAAAATACACGGTTTATTAACATTGACTAATTTTCACATATTAAGATTTAGATAATGAACGTTCCTGTATTTAAACGTAAAATTATCCCTCCTAAATTCAAACACCAGCCTCTCTTCCAGTTCTGACAGACAAAGCATTAATTGCGATAAGTACTGCATAATTATGATTTTTATAATTCGTCACAGTCAAGTCAATGTTCTCTCTATCTCGTATTGGTTGCTTTGTGAATATGTGTACATGTATTTTATGTAATTGCATTATGATTGTAGATATTGTAGAGCTACACCGGTGACTATACAGCGTCACAGACACATAGCCGACTTATTTGGGTGCTACAAACTACTGATTACTAGAGTCTGTTTATATCTGATACTTCATTAGCATGTATTTCAAAAAAAGTTAGAGAGAAAGGGGATTGTATATTATAATTTTAATATCATGATCAATAGTATAATTAAGGTCTTTCACCACATGTGAAAGACCTTACTGTTAGTATTTCTTCTGATTATTATTATTATTCTTTTTTTTCCGCGGCCAAAAGAGTAAAAGTGTCGCGACATATCAATTCGATACTTGGTCATATTATTCGGCTTAGTGAGGGGTCGAAGCCACTGACAGCCTGAAACCGATCTATTTTTTAGTAACGGAGTTATCTCCCCAAAGACCGAAAACCTTGTTATCATGTTTGCTCAAAAACCGTAACCGATATCAAAATTCTGATGTGGGGAAAATGTTGGATTCATCCTCAGGATGTTTCGTTATGCGAAAAAAAAAATTTGGGGTCGCGACCCTGGTTACGCGTTTTTGACCCCGATAAATGCCGATTTCTCAAAGTTGTCGGATTTCAATGAAATTTGGTTTCCAGGTAGCTTTCATGGTACTGATTACAAATATGGGGGCAAAAATTTTTTTCATCCGCCATTTTCAAAATGGCCGCCATTCGAAATTTTGTTATCGCGATATCTCGAAAACGATAAAAAATTTGTGAAAACATTGTGTTGCAAAAATACTCCTCTCATAAAGATCTACATTTCTGGTTGGTCAAAAAAAAAATTTCGTCCGCCATTTTCAAAATGGCCGC
>MJUU01029486.1:0-24280 GCA_002080025.1 Modiolus philippinarum | reverse complement strand
TAAAATCAGGTAAAAAAAATGCTTGCATATGATTTGACCAATCTAAAAAAATATAAAAACAAAGGTGTATGGTTTTTACGAAATACTTGATATTCAAGGGGAAATCGTATATTTATATTATCCTTTTAGCAATATATTCGTTATAGAGAGAGTAACTGGTGATGAGTTATCAGACTTACTAGAAATATATAGGAATCAAAAGTATAGAACCAAAGTACGTCAGTGTTACGTATAACCCGTGTTATGCTTAAACCGCAAGCAACGTAAAAAATGTGAGTGAACTAAGAACCTAGCCCGTTTTACCCGTCTCAACTGTAGTGAATAACAATTCTTACATGTTTGTTTATTCTCGTTAGTCCCGTAGATAGTAGTTGATATGGGAAAAAGCCGTAGGTTTTTGAAAACATGTTTTCAAAAACGTACGGCTTTTTCCCATATCAACTACTAATTAAGAGCAAAAGCAGGGTTTTTGTGCAAATTTCTGCAATTTTTTGCAAAAAAACTTTCTTAATCTTTACCTTATTTCATGTCATAATGATTTTCCTATATAAACATATTGTGTATATTACTGGGACTTTAGTGGCGAATCATTATGAACTCTGCTGACATGTATGTAGAAGTAGTTTATCAGCTTCATAGACTGCTTAATGTTAAAAATATTAGTAAATAAAGCCTTTAGTGAGCAGTTGATGAAATTAACCTGAATGGATTTGAACGGAACTTGGCATTAATGATGCTTATGAGGTGCTGACTATAATATATATATATGTATTGTGACTTTTATGCCTAAATGTCATCCAACATGGCCATCTGCAGGGAACTTAATTTATTACTCGACTGTATGGAAAGAGCATACAAAGAATTTTTTATCTGAAACAACATGGCTAGTCATAATGTATCTTAGACGGTCCCCTTCAAAACAGATGTCCTTCAAGTCTGCACCTTATGCAAATTGGCTACCAATTGGAAACAAAGTTTAATATAGGAGTACATTCAAAGATCTTCTTCTTTAAAACCATTTGGCCAGTTGGAAATAAACTTTGGCTCAATACTTAATTTTCTTTAAAATTGTGTCCTGCAGATCCATCTCTTATCCAAGATGGCATGCAATAGTGAAAATAGTTAAATTAAAGTTGGATCATATAACATAAATGTTTAGTTACATAGTTTGAAAATGAGACCCTTTAACATATAAGTTGATTTGAAGTTATGTATTGGCCATGGTCCAGGTGATCGATACAGGATTTTGAGAGCCTCTTGTTTTTTGATACCACGAGTTAGAATATTGCCTCATCATCATTTTTAGTTCTTCTTTTACATTTCAATTTTGTATTCCAATAATAATAACTTTTGTTAGTAAATTTATTTGAATACATCAACATCGTCCACAAAAAATTTAACATTCAATTTAATCAGTGATTTTGTAAAATCCCTAACAAGAATTTAAGGGATTTTACAAAATCCCTGACAATTTCAGGGATTTTATAAAATCACTAAAACGGTCAATGATTTTACAAAATCACTAATTATTTCAGGGATTTTACAAAATCACTGATTTTACAAATTCACTGTAACATATATACCAGTATGAGTGCTTAAATTAATAAACCAGTGACATAACAAAATAAATTTAACTTCATGCAGTTGAAGTGTTCAGACTTGAAAATAAATAAGTAAACTAAAGACAAATTTATCTTATATGCTCACTATATATTTCTATTCTTGAGAGAATTTGTCATATGGATACAATATCATTTTTTCAAATTTTGGCATTTTAATTTTTTGCAATTTCTATATGTTTTTCTGACCACCAATTGATACTGCTTCCATCTCACAATTTGATTATGGCAAGTTTTCTTGGAATTAACTCGATGAGTGTCCTTTGGCTGATTATGTTATGTCTTCTTATACTTTTTGTCGGAGATTGTTAGAAAACTTTTCCAGTTTATTTAATATGTTAACCATGTATTTTAGAAACTTTGTATAATGTTTATTTACTCAACATCCTTTCATTGATTATTATATTCGGATAGTAGTATGTAAATCAGAATTACTGTGAGCAAAACTCACTATCATATACCCCCCCCCATTTGATCCCAGAGATTTAAAAAAATAAATACAATTTCCAAATAATCAATGCATAATGTCAATATGCACAGAACATTCTGTAAAAGTTTCACTTGAACTTCACCATGTGGTCTAGGAGGAGTTGAAGCCACATATTAAGCACCCTATGGTGGACGGACACCCCCCATTTGATTCCAAAAAAGAAAAAAAAGAGATCAAATTAAATTTTAAATAGTTGGTGCAAAATGGCAATTGTACTTAAGATTTTGTGAAAGTTTCAATGAATGTCATCAAGTGGTCTAGAATGAGTTGACAACACAAAGTAAGTATCCTATGGCTGACTGAGGGACTCCCCCATTTGATTCCAGAAATAATGAATAAAAAAAAACAATCAAATATTTAATTATGTGCTGAATATTCTATGATAAAATGTCAGTGAATTTCATATGTGATCTAGGAGTAGTTAAGGCCACACAGTAAGTACCATAAGGCGGACGGACAAATGGACGGACAGACGGACTGACGCCCTGTTCACTATAAAATGCCCCGGGGTATAAAAACAAAATAACATTTACAAGAGAAGTGTTTGCTACTTAGAGCACTTTTATAAATCACAAAGTAAAACGGGAATAACAAGTGTGATATAAGTAAGACAAATATAGAATCCATCCTTTCAAATCGTTGATTATCATAGTTCTACTGTCGAAAGGGTAAAACTTTAAAAGTTCTATCTTAGCGAATTGCATATGATAGATTTTATTTCTCTAATCCTAAAATCAATGACATTTTCAATCGTTCAGTTTCTACCCCGTCGCGGGCCTCTACCATCAATATTGTGACGTCACCGGATATTAAATGTACATTGCATGGAAATCAATAAAAGCAAATCAATCATATGTGATAAATTAACACTTTATGCTTTGAGTAAATACTTTTTACATTGATTTATACTCGAAATACATTTATTTAAGGTATATTTTGCTATTTGAAGAATATCCAATAGTATATAATTGCTTATTGAGTTTAGAATCTAGAACATTTTCTTCGGTTCACAAAACTTATGCAACTTAGTCTCTATATAAGTGAATGGGGTACTGAAGATATGAGTATCGTTTATTCTGCGTGTGTTTAAAAATTTGTCATAGGTAAGAATGAAATTTTTAAACAGAAGACAAAAAGTAAAAATATAGACTACTACACAATGACAAATGTTTAAAAAAATAAAATCTAGCATACTGATGAGCGTCTAAAAAATAAAATAAAAAAATCATTATGAATTTACTTTCTGCATATGGTCCTTTCGACTATTTATGTATCTTCAGTTCAGATTGAATTAAAAAAAAATGGAAATCAAGAAATCGAAAGATGTTAAAAAGCTGAAAGAAAACAAATAATCAAAAGGCTGTAAATTGAAAGCCGAACATGATCATGACGGATAAAGATATGAGCGGAATTCATTGCTAGATGTCGTGTGACGCTATATCCATGTCGTGTTTACTTATAGATGGAATTGTCAAAAAACTTGGCATAATAAAATCATGAGAAGTTGGCACTATAAAAAGGTGGTCAGAATAATAATAATTTGAATTTGCAAAAATAAAATGCCAAAATTTGAAAGTATGATAGTGCATCTATATGAGAAATTTTCACAAAAATAAGTACATCATAACTGAAATTTATATAGGACATACTGCGGAAGAGACAAATTCCAAAGACTGCAATTTGCAATTCATCTATCATTCAACCTCCGTTTTCTGTATAGCAAGATTCCATAAGTCCCAGCAATGCAGTTTACATCTCCGAACTTATTCGCTACTCAAGGGACTGTGGTTGATACAGTGACTACCTTTATAAAGCTGGGTTGCTCACAAATAATGTACTTAAAACAAGGGTTTGTTACCCATAACTTGAAGTCATCACTACAGAGGTTTTAAGGTCGATATCACGGTATGGTCGACAGCTACGGGATATCTATTTCCAAGATGACAACAGATCTTTCCCTTTCCAACTAAAGTTCTTTTTCCTGTACTGGACTTTACTTTACTACCAGATTTGACGTGTTCAACACAGCGGATACTTTGAAAAAAGCAGAAGATATACCTGATTTCACCCATGCCTTTTATGTCCATTACCTTTGTGTTTTTATTTTCTTTTCTATGCCCTATCCATGATATGTTTTTCAGATGTTGTCCTTGGATTTTTGGTTTTTAGACTGAAGATTCGGTTCTTACTTACTTTACCAGAAGGAAACTCACAGGTCGCATAGTGATTTTATATATTTTTTTCAACAATAGCTCCTCTTGGTTTGTGAGCACTGCTGTCTAAATAGTTTTGCCGTTCTTTATGCCGTAAGAGGAGAGCAAGGAAACACTTCAGCCATCAGGGAATCATTCTGGACGTTTTGGTTAAATTCATTTAGAAAATTTTTTCTCATGGCGACGTTATAAGGATGGAAATTTATAGCTAAGAGGAATCTGTCGCGGTTTATCTTGGGTTAGGGTAAAAAAACCCGTTTTCTGTCTTTGCATGAAACAGAGTCTTAAGCCCGCCCAATAACGGTTAAACGGAATTCCATAACATAGACATTGTTTTCAAATCACTTCAAGCTGGTTTTTGTCATTGATTATTTGATCGTTAAATTTATTTTCTGCTGTTCTTATGTGTTTTTGATGTTACGAGCACCGCACCTATTTAATTTAAGATGACAGTTTTGGGCATGTGTCTTGGTCCAAGGCGATATACCTGTTTTTTTTTGCACCCTAGTTAAAAGAGTTAAGTCCCGAAAATTTGCTCCATTTTCTCTCTTTTACATATGTCTTAGATGTTATCAATATTTCATATACAATGAAAGGATATGGAGTGAATGCACACGAGACAATTCTCTACAAATACATGATAGAACCAATCATTGGAACAATGCTTTGATTGTTTCATTATCTGATTTGAGATCTTTATTTTTAAATCTCCACGTGTACGACAGTTTAATACACAAATATAATTATTCTTTGTATTTCATACTGCTTAATTATATTTGTATGATGCACCTATCATTAAAGTTCCAAATATTGATAAAAAAAAATCTGTACATAACTTGCAATATCTATATTTTTGTAAATTTCGTTGAAAACTACCCCCAATGCCGAGCTCTGTCCTTAACTGAATTAAGCTTTCCATTTAGATTAAGATCATATTTAGGTTATTTGTTCTCTATCAGTTTTTAAACATCTTTGAGTTTATGGTATTCCAAATGTTTAGATTTTATCTGCACTGAAGAGACATAATTTGTCGAAATGGCCATATGCAGAAACTCAATTAACAGTGACTTCGGTAAAATCAACAATCAAAATATCATTGTAGTCGTTTAAGTTGCCAACATATAATATTTAATGATTGATAACCGTTGATATTTCCTGATATCTATAGACAAAACAGGTAATAAAATGATCACGTGTAAATGATTAACCTGTAAATGGGTATGGAAGTCGCTACTCCCTTCAATTAATTTCCCCCTTTTGGGAGGAATAGTATGACTAAATTTTAAAAACAATTCCAAATTTGGTTATCATGTTGAAATCAAATAATTTGTTAATATGCCAAAATTGTTTTGATAGAATCAACATTTTCACCCGTTATATACATGTGAATATTGGGGATATTTTGCATTGCTAAATATAGTGAATGATCAAATGATGCCATATCTACCGCTTAATTGTATTTCAAAACAGAGCCTTAACATTAGGATAAATTGATAAAAAATGCCTTATTTGTCAGTCAAAGAAAAACATTATATAAATAAAAAAGTGATTAAAAATGATAATTTTATAGTTCCATAGTGGTCTTGTTTGTATCTGCTGTTTATCACTGAACTCTGAATTCTTTTTTTTCCTGTTTGTTGATTCAGTATTCAAATGCCAATGGATTGACAAATCTCATAATTAAGTTTTTAGACAAAACCTAATTCAAAATGATCTCATTCGTTCTATTTATATTAGGTGTTTATTCAACTGGCACGATTCGCACGTGTTTGTTCTACTCTTGACGATTTTAATGACACCCAACATTTAAGAGTGTTACAGATTTCATAAATTGTGAATGTATTTAAGAAGTTTTATGATAAATATCAACATTTTATAATCAAATATTTGGTAACTCGCAAACAGCTGATTACTATGGGCATTTGTAATCCTCGTTTTTACCTATACCAATAGACCCTCTGGACGTCAGAAAACAAAAGAATGATCTCATTAGTTCTATATATATTACGTTTTTATTAAATAACAAATCACCTTCCAATGATATGTTCACCTTCCAATAATATGTTCACCTTCCACAACACTCCTGAAATGAAATACAGTTAGGATTACTATTGTTAAATTGTAGTTAAAATAAATGTTGATACTACCACATGTAGTTATATCTCAGGTTATCCGAAAAAACGTCGAACAAAATCTTGCTGGACTAAGAGTGTGAACTAGATATACAGGGTCACAACTCACAATGATACTACCGGTCCCCAAATAAGATATATGGATGTTAGTGTCCAAGTTAGGCTTTTGCAAACCCCCCCCCCAAAAAAAAAATCTCAGATCAAAATCTTAAATAGGAGGTGCACCATAAACTTACTTGATAAGAATATTTGAAATTTTCATCAAATTCCATTCACTGTATAGAACGAGTTGCGGATTGCATACCAGTACCATAGTCCCCAATGTTGGAATTTTTAATAGATAATATTTTTGTCGAATTGGGAGGCCGTGTTTTTCAACAGACAATCGGGATTCCCATGGGAACTAACTGCGCGCCACTTTTAGCTGATCTCTTTCTTTTTTCGTATGAGGCGAAGTTTTTACAAGGGCTCACACAGAAAAAACAAAAACATTTAGCCCAGTCCTTTAATTTCAGCTTCCGCTACATAGGCGATGTTCTTTCTCTTAATAATCCAAAATTCAAGGAATATTTACACCAGATCTATCCCAATGAGCTTGAAATTAAAGAGACTACCGATACACCTACTTCAGCTTCGTATTTAGATCTTTTAATTTACATTGACGAAAATGGACGTTTGAAATCTAAGCTGTATGACAAACGTGATGATTTTAACTTTCAATTGTGAACTTTCCCTTTCTGAGCAGCAATATACCTACTTCTCCAGCCTATGGAGTGTACATTTCACAGTTGATTCGTTACTGTCGGGCATGCAGTTTATACAGTGACTTTTTAGTTAGAGCAAAAACACTGTCCCAAAAGCTGCTTAGTCAGGGATTTGTTCAGCCTTTGTTACTTTCATCCCTTCAGAAATTCTATGGCCGTCACCATGACATCATTGACAGATATCACGTGTCTGTGTCCCAAATGAAAACGGACATTTTCAGCTAGATTTCACGTCTTCACGGATTTGACATAATCGGATTTGACTCAACCCTGGATTGACTCACTGATAGTGTGACGGGTGCCGCTAGCGGAGAAGGACATGCTTACCCTTCCGGAGCACCTGATGTCACTCCCGGTTTTCATGGGAGTTCACACTATGAGTGCCTTAGTTCTTAATGTTATCTTTTTATTTCCGTGCATTGTAGCTGTCTCACGTCCTTGTTTTGTCTTTGTTTTTATCTGTTACCGTTTTTGCCATGTCTTTGGACTTCGATTTTTGTAGTCATTGCTTCCTTTGTTCCTTCGGTATTCTACTGCCGTTGCCCCAAATGAAGGCAAATTATGACCATGGGTAACTAAGATCAAAATAAAATCTGAATAGTTCAGTTTTCTCAACGTTTATAAAATTTCATTCATTGATTCGGTTCATCGGTCTAGGAGGATTTTCGGATGGCATACCAGTCCCCCCAAATGTTAATGTATTGCTTAGTACATGTATATTAATGGGGAACCCAAGAAACTAAGCAGATCAAATATGAAATAGGAGGTGCATGTAAAAAAGATTCTCTGAAAGTTTCATCAAATTCCACTCATTGATTTAGGAAGAATTGCGAATTGCATACAAGTTCTCGTCCCATGAAAATGCATGGCCAAGTCCATGTATGGCTATGGGAAACACAAAAAGGTCAGATCAAAAAATTAAAAGAGGAAATGAACTAAGACATAATGTTATAAAGATTCTGTAAAAGTTTCATCAAATTCCAATCATTCTTTAGGAGGAGTTGAGGATTGTATACTAGTACCCCCCTTTCCAATAACAATATATGGCTAAGTTCATGTATGGCCAATGGAAACCAAAGAAATTTATCAGATCAAAATCTTAAACAATAGGCGCACTGTGATATCCTGAAAGAAAGTTTCTCTCAAAGTTTCATCACTTCTCATTCATTAGTTAAGGAGGAGTTGCGGATTGCATACCAGTACCCCTCAATGACAATGCATGGATACGTCCATGCCAGACTTTGGCAAAACACCAAAATTAGTCAGATCAAAATCTAAAATATTAGGTGCACTATTTCATTATGTAATAAAGATTCCATTCATATGTTAGGAGTAGTTGCGGATTGCATATAAGTACCCCCTAATGACAACGTGTGGCTAAGTACTCGTATGCATGTCTGAAAATTTATCATATCAAAATCTAAATTAACAGTTGCACTAAGACATTATGCCTCTGTCTTAAGCTGATTTTGGCTTTAATTTAGATCATATTGGTTATTTTTTCTTTATCAGTTTTTAATCATCTTTGAGTTTATGGCTTTCCAAACATTTAGATTTATACGCACTGAAGAGACATAAGTTGTGGAAATACGCATATGCAGAAGCTAAATTTGCAGTAACTTCTGTATTTAGTTATTTGTTACCACTGGGTCGATGCCTCTGCTGGTGAACTGTTACTCCCCAAGGGTATTACCCAGCCCATGGCCAGTAGTCAGTGCTTCGGTACTGACACGAAAGCCGATTCTATTTGGAACCTTGCAATATCTATATTTTGGGAAATTTTGCTGGAAACTAAGGAATATCTCCCTCATGCAAAGCTCTGTCCTTAGTTGATTTTGGCTTTAATTTAGATCATATTGGTTATTTGTTCTTTATCAGTTTTTAACATTTTTGAGTTTATGTTCTTCCAAATATTAAGATTTTCCTTTGTTTGGGTTCTAGTGCTTCTGATGGGGAATTAATTTCCGAAATGGCCATACAGCTCATAAAAATTATTACAGTTGGAGTTAACATATGTGTTATGGTCTCATGTTCATTTACTTCATATCCTTTCGTAAAATATTTATCTGCACTGAAGAGACATAATTTGTCGAAATGCGCATATGGAGAATCTATATTTGAAGTAGCTTCGGTATTTAGTTATTTGTTACCAATGGGTCGATGCTTCTGCTGCTGGACTGTTAATTCCCGAGGATATTCACCACCCAGTAGCCAATACTTCGGTACTGACCCGAAGTTGATATATTTGGAACCTTGCAATATCTAAATTTTGATGAATTTTGCTGAAAACCAAGGAATATCCCCATCATGAAAAGTTCTGTCCTTAGATAATTTTGGCTTTAATTTTGATCACATTGGTTATTTGTTCTCTATCAGTTTTAAAACATATTTGAGTTTATCGTCTTCCAAACTTGTAGATTTTATCTGCACTGAAGAGAATAAGTTGTCGAAATGCGCATATGCAGAATCTAAATTTGCAGTTATTTGTTACCACTGGGTCGATGCCTCTGCTGGTGGACTAACCCGAGGGTATTCACCACCCAGTAGTCAGTGCTTCGGTACTGACCCGAAAGCCGAATCTTTTTGGAACCTTGCAATATCTAAATTTTGGTAAATTTTGTTGAAAACTAAGGAATATTTCCCCCATGCAAAGCTCTGTCCTTAGCTGATTTTGGCTTTAATTTAGATCATATTAATTATTTGTTCTATATCAGTTTTTAAAAACCTTTGAGTTTATGGTCTTCCAAACGTTTTAGATTTTATCTGCACTGGAGAGACATAAGTTGTCGAAATGCGCATATGCAGAATCTTAATTAGCAGTAACTTCGGTATTTATTTATTTGTTACCACTGGGTCGATGCCTCTGCTGGTGAACTGTTAGTTTCCGAGGATATTCACCAGCTCAGTAGTCAGTACTTCGGTACTGACCCGAAAGCCGATACTATTTGGAACCTTAAAATATCTAAATTCTGTAAATTTTGCTGAAAACTAAGGAATATCACCCTCATGCAAAGCTCTGTCCTCAGTTGATTTTGGCTTTAAGTTAGATCATATTGATTATTTGTTCTCTATCAGTTTTTGACATCTTTGAGTGTCCCTTCTTTCAAACATTTGGATTTTAACTGCACTGAAGAGACATAAGTTGTCGAAATGCGCATATGCAGAATCTAAATTTATTTCGGTATTTAGTTATTTGTTACCAATGCCTCGATGCATCTGCTGGTGAACTGTTAGTCCCAGCCCAACCCAGTAGTACTTCGGTACTGACCAGATGCTGATTCTATTTGGAACCTTGTAATATCTAAATTTTGGTAAATTCCCACCAACAAAATATCAATCCCAATGTTCGTGGTATTCTTCTTCCATGTCGGTTTTACATTCAACAACTTCTCCATGTAAGACTTTTTATTTTCTTGTGAATGTCAATATACCTGTTTGTGTCACATTCTTAACATGAGATTGTTCAAATTCTCTGTTGTCATTAACTTTCTCCTCATCACTACTTATCACAATGATGTCAGTCTCTGTTTTGTTCTCGTTGACCATTTCTCCATCAGATACATCATTGTAGACTACATTGTTACCATCTTCACTGACTGAACGTAAACTTTCTTCCACTTCATACTGATTGTCGGATTTTTCACTTATTATTGTCAACTTCTTCAGTGTCTGTTATATCTTCATATTGTGGTTGTTGCACTTCGTCTATGTTGTTAGCAAGTTCACCCGACGGTTGTTCTGTATGTTGTATTTCTATATCATCTAATAGATTATCCACACTAAATGAATCATCCACTAAATGAAAGATTGTATTATCATCACTTATTTATTCATAATATGAGTTATTTTCTTCTTCATCTCCACGTTTAGCAGTGATAGCAGTTTTCTTTGCAATATCATCTGTAAAATTATGTTTCTTCATCAAGTGACGATGCAAGTATTCCCGTCGTATAAATGTAGTGTTGCAATCATGTACAGGGCAATTATAACATTCTAATTGCTGATGTTTTTCCTGAATATGTCTTTGTAAATTCTTCTTATACTTGTAAGATTTGTAGCAAATATCACAAACAAACTTCTTGGCATAAACACTTGAGAATATATCACATATAAATGTCTCACTGCATATATATACATTAAAAAAACCCGCGTTCATGAAATGTACGTGCAGAATTTAAATCAACACAATAGCTCCGTTGAACATCACCGGTGTGTAATTTAAATAGCTCCGCTCAGTTAAACGATTTAAGAATAGAAAAAGACATACACTATATGTAATAAATTCATTGTACACTATAGTTTCTCAGCAAGAATTTCTCTAATCTTTTTCCTTGCAATATCTGCTGAATTTCTTAATGGTCTTTTCTTATCCTTGATTTCTGAGTTTTCCTTAGATTCATCTTGGTTAGTATCACTGCGAATTTCCAATGGATATAGTAGATTTAAAGAAAGTAAGAACCGAACCGTCAATCAAAAGAACGAACAATCCATGGACAATGGCAACATCGGACACACTAAGAAACAAGGAAACCACTAAAGTACGGGACAAAAAAGAAAAATGAAAGACACACATACAGATGAACAACACGGACCCAATAAAAACCATGGGTGAGGTCAGGTGTACCGGTAGAGTAAGCATCTCCTGCTTCTTATAAGACACCCGCCGTGTTGAACATGTCAAATCCTTTAGTAAAGTCGAATCCGATAGAGAAAACTAACTTTAGTTGCAGAGGGAAAGATCTGTTGTCATCTTGGAAACACATATCCCATAGCGATCCACAAGATCGTGATGTCGACCGTAAAACTTCTGTAGTGATGACTTTAAGTTTTTGGTAATGTACCCTTGCTTAAGTAGTCTATTTGTAAGCAACTGAGCTCTATCAAGGAAGTCACTGTAAAGGTTTGCCTATAATCTTTCCTGACGACATGAGAACTTTTGCCGCTCTAACTTTGCCATCACCACTTGATATCAAATCTGTAATTTTACCTAACTTCCATAGACCTCTTGGAATATTATCTTTTAATATTACAACATCTCCTAGTTTAGGATCAAGAAAACTTTGTATTCTTACACGTTTCAAATTCTTTTGATGTCTTTCTCGGAGCAAGTTCGGTTATAAATTTCCATCGGATATTCTGATTTGAAGCGTAATCTTGAACATCAGTATCATTACATACAGATCGTCGCCATACGAGATCAATCGTATTGTTGGCAGTTTTAAACTGTAAAGCGTTATCACTGATAATGAAAGCAGGTGTACCTCAAGTAGCTACGAATCTCTTGAATGCTAACAGAAACTTTTCTGCTGTCATATCATGAATTAGTTCAATATGAATTGCACGTGTCACAGCACATGTAAACAAGCACGCCCATCGTTTAACCATTCCACTATACATTTCTACGTAAATAGGCCCTAGATAATCTAATCCTGTAGCATTGAATGGTACTGAATTAGAAACACGTAAGGCTGGTAATGGTGCCATCTGAGGCATTTTGTAAGGTCCACCCTCATATTTCCTACAAATTAAACAATTGTGTAACAGACTTCTGACAGTAGATCTACCTTTAGGAATCAAATATTTCTGACGAATTGCACCAAGGGTCTGGGAAACACCGACGTGATACAATTGAAAATGAATGTTTTTAATCAGCAAATCGGTAAATTCCTCCCCCTTAGAAAGCAAAATCGGATGTTTAGCTCCATGACTTAGTTCACTATATTCTAATCGTAATATACACCTTAATAATCCTATTTCGTCAATGAAAACTCCCAACTGCTGTTGAAGAGTGTGTTTTTGGTTTGATAATATTGCACTGTAGACATCTTGAAAACACTTCCGTTGAACGTATAATAACCACATATTTTCAGCACATTGAGTTTCTTCTGCAGTCAAAGTTTCACTTTTAGCATCCTTTTTTCTAGTTCTTGAAATGAATTTACTTATCCAAGTAGTAACACGAATCAATTTGGTGTATGATGAATATCGTGAAATATCCATATCATATGGTGGTTTCTTTGTATGAGAATCTTGAGAGTGTAGAACATTAGAATTACTTGTAGGTTTAAGCTCCGATTTAAACTTCTTGTTCACTTCTGTTTCATCTTCCTCAATCAGAAATTTCCAAGAAGCTTCTTCCTGAATAACCCATGCAGGACAATTCCACCACAACTTATTTTCAATGATTTTTTTACATTTGTGCCACGGGTTGCAACATCCGCTGGATTTTCCTTTGAAGGAACATATCCAAAACATATATCACTGTGATTTTTTATTTCAACTATCCTGTTTCTCTGATAAATCCTTAGGACATGAAATCCATTGCAAAACACATTGCAAATCGGTCCATAAATACACTTTTTTGAAAGATAAATTCAATTCTTCTCTAACAAATATCACTGAACGCACACCGATCAAAACAGCCAAACGCTCCAAACGTGGGATAGTTAAACTTTTTACAGGTGCTAATCTGGACTTTGCAAAAATCAGATCACACTTTCTCCCAAAATCACTCGATTGAAGAAGATAAATTACTGTTGCATAAGCCTTTGTCGACGCATTACAAAAACACAAAAGTGTATACTGAATATTTTCTGGATCAACATCCATTGCTATACATCTAGGAACACTAATATTTACTATATCTTTCAAATCCGATTGAATTGTTTCCCACTGCTGTAACTCTTCCACTGGAATGATGTCATCCCATTCAAGCTGTTTCATCCACAGTTTTTGCAAGATAACATGCTCTTGAATAAGAATAGGTGAAAACAACCCAAGAGGATCGAATACTGAGGATATCTTTTAAAGTGTTGATCTCTTTGTCATGAGTTTGGAATCTTTCCTGATCTTGGTTGGTTTCAAACTTATTTTATCAGCCAAACTATTCCAAATGTGTCCTAATACCTTTGCGGAACTTCTTCGGAGGAAAACATATTAATATCATTGCTGTTTGACATCCATTCACGTAAATTCATAGCGGCATCGGTAAATATAAATTAAAAAATATAGGTGTGGTGAGCCACGATTAAAAGGTAAAAAATGTCCAAAACAAATAATAATGAAAAAACACCATAAAAAGCTTAAAAAGTAAAAAGAAGGGACCAAACGTTTCTGTCGCTAAGACCTTCATCAGTGGTGTACAGGGCCAAGGAAAGTAAGAAGTGGACGTGTCCAACACAAATGGCAAATAAAACTAGTCAGTGAAGTTCATGCGTGACTGAATTGTAAACACGCTGATATTGAACCTAATCGATAACAGGATAGTAAATAAAGGTACACTATGTAAATGTTATTATTGAGAAGTGTATTTAAATTTGTAAATGTAAATAATTAAAATGATAATAGTAGTAGTAGTAAAAGACCAGATGAGATATGACAGACAGATGAAAATAATTAGGAATAGAACTGTTTTTTTTTACATTCATACCTTTTGGGCGAATACTGCCCAAAAAGTGTATGATGCGTTGTTCTAAAAACTGTCTGGATTTTTCACCACTGTCAGTCTGGACCAGAACGGTGACTTGCATGTCGAGTTCATTATGATGTGGTCTTCGAAAATGGTTGCCGACTGGGCAATCATCCAGTTTCTTAACGGAGCGTAAGTGCTCAACAAAACGATCACCGAGGCGTCGACAAGTTTCTCCGACGTACACCATAGAACAGCGTTTACATTTGATGGCATAAACTAAATTTTCGGTTATGCAAGAAAAACCGTTTTTAATCCGGAAGGTATTGTTGGGGCCCCGGACTTCGCTAGTTTCCCATGTAAAAGGGCAAGTGGAACATCTTGACCGGTTACATCTTCTGGTACCGGAATAATCATGTTTTTTCTTGTTGCGACCACCTTTGAAATTATTCTTGACGAGATGCTGACATATGCTTTTCCCTTTTCGGAAGGCTGTCAAAGGAAGGGATGTGAAAACATCGGCCATCAAAGGATCCTTCAAGACAATTGATTTAAAGTTCTTGAGTAAGATATTTTGTATCGCAACATTGTGGGGATGATACGTTAGGACCAGAGGGACACGATCATCAGTAGAACGCTGCCTTGGTCGTAGTATGTTGCAACTGTCCTCTTTGGCAACGGAGTCCAGAGCCTTGTTGATAACCTTATTTGGATATCCTCTCTTTCGGAAAAATGAAGTCATCTTCTGACACTGCACTGAGAAATCTTGTTCGTCACTGCAGAGTCGACGAAGTCTCAGAAATTGAGACTTCGGAATTGCATTTTTGCAGGACACCGGGTGACATGATGAATAATTCAGATAGGAGTGTGTGGCAGTGGGTTTCTAAAAGACAGATGAAGAAATGAGCCTGTCATTTATACGACATTCAATGTCGAGAAATGGGAGATTTTCATCGCTGATGGTGTATGTGTATTTGATGGCCGGATGGAAAGAGGAAACAAAGTCAAGATGTTCCACTTGCCCTTTTACATGGGAAACTAGCGAAGTCCGGGGCCCCAACAATACCTTCCGGATTAACAACGGTTTTTCTTGCATAACCGAAAATTTAGTTTATGCCATCAAATGTAAACGCTGTTCTATGGTGTACGTCGGAGAAACTTGTCGACGCCTCGGTGATCGTTTTGTTGAGCACTTACGCTCCGTTAAGAAACCGGATGATTGCCCAGTCGGCAACCATTTTCGAAGACCACATCATAATGAACTCGACATGCAAGTCACCGTTCTGGTCCAGACTGACAGTGGTGAAAAATCCAGACAGTTTTTAGAACAACGCATCATACACTTTTTGGGCAGTATTCGCCCAAAAGGTATGAATGTAAAAAAACAGTTCTATTCCTAATTATTTTCATCTGTCTGTCATATCTCATCTGGTCTTTTACTACTACTATTATTATCATTTTAATTATTTACATTTACAAATTTAAATACACTTCTCAATAATAACATTTACATAGTGTACCTTTATTTACTATCCTGTCAAGATCAGCGTGTTTACAATTCAGTCACGCATGAACTTCACTGAGTAGTTTTATTTGCCTTTGTGTTGGACACGTCCACTTCTTACTTTCCTTGGCCCTGTACACCACTGATGAAGGACTTAGCGACCGGAACGTTTGGCCCCTTCTTTTTACTTTTTAAGGTTTTTATGGTGTTTTTTCATTATTATTTGTTTTGGACATTTTTTACCTTTTAATCGTGGCTCACCAAACCTATATTTTTTAATTTATCATACTACTTGTAGCCCTTGCGCAACACTTTGTTTCATTTTCATCGGTAAATATACCTTTGGATTCTTTATACACTGACATGGCTTCATCGAGTGTGTGAGCTCCAGTTATCACATTGTCTACAAATATGTTACTTTTAATTTTCTCGGCTATTGGCCTTTCCTCGTCCTTGGCCTACGAGGAAAGGACTTGATACCACACCAAAGGGAACTTGACAAAATCTATATTCCTGAATATTCATGTTGTTTATAGTTGGGTTTTTAATATCCCTTATCCACAAAAACCTAGTGACATCCCTGTCTGAATCCTGAAGACCAACCTGAAAAAATGCCTTTTCTATATTTGCAATCAAATCAATGCAATGCAATCGGAAACGCATCATAATACCTGCTAGGTTTCGTAGTAGAACTGGGCCTCTATAGAGACATTCATTTAAGCTTCTTGAGTCTTTGTTACACTTCGCTCAACTTTGTCGTTTCCTTCATTGGAGTTAAAATTGCATGATGTGGAATGTAATGAATGAGACTTTCATTATTCTTCTTTTCTACCTTTTCGATAATTCCATTTGTTAACTGGTCTTTTATAACTAAATCATACTGTTTCATCAAATCCGGTTTGTTCTTCAGCCTTTCAACACATGACTTGAGTCTCCTTCTTGCAAGATCACGATATACTGGCAGATTGACAATCTCCTCCTTCCAGGGCTATTTTACATAATATCTCCCATCTATAAATTTCAAACTTTCCTTAAACATTGTCATCGCCTTTTTATCAGCTAATACTTCAACAGGGTCAGTAATTCCAATAGATTTGACATTCAAAAAGTCAGACAGTTCTGGTTTAACAGGAACGCATGAATCTAAACTTGTAATTTGCAAAGAATCAGTTACGTCATTGCCATATGAAAGAATCAACATACTCGATGTAGTTTTAGTTTCGTTCATTTCCTTTATGCGACCTGTGATAATCCAACCCAGTTTAGTGGCAAGTAGATACAATCCCGGCTGTATTTGAATTCGATGTGACAGAATTATATCCAAGTAGTAGTCATTACCAATCAGTAACTCCACACTTGTCGATTCATCTTCAGTTGGAATCTCATCGGCTAAGTCTATATGATTTACGAAATTTTTCAAATGACTGATAGAACTTCTATCTAATTTTGTTCTTTGAATTTCTCCACTAATAATTGGAACGATATTCGCTGACGTCTGTAACTGGCTTCCATTCTTTAATCTAATGTTAACAGTTGTCCTTTTTGTTTTTATAACTTTTGGGTTTACACATCCAAAGGTGACTGGTTTTATTTCCTCTGTATATTCAGCTTTCAGTTTGAGTTTATTAGCCAATTGTTCTGAAATGTAAGTACGTTGAGAACCTGAATGAAACAATATCCTTGTTTCCTGACACAATGAATTACTTGGATTATCAACTTCTGCTTTGGCTGTTTGCATTAATACTATTTCTCCGGAAGAAATTAGAACATTTTCCTGCACATTATTTTCCTGAAATGAATTATAACTTCCGTCAGAAAAGGTTACACAAGCATTAGTTTCTTCTGATAATTGAGCGCTTTAAATTGACTCGACCTTGAACTTCTTTGGACAAAGACTCCGATGATGTGAATCAAGCTCACCGCAATGAATACACCATTTGCTCCGTTTACATTCTGACGACTTATGATCGAGTCTTAAACACTTATAACAACCCCCTTTTAATTGACCTGTTCTCTCTTTTATGGATTTATACTTAGGACACTCATCGCTCCAGTCACTTTAGTGCAAATCTATGATATCTTGCGTATTTCCAAATCCCTCTTTTAAAATTCTAACAGCTAGATCATAGTTTTCATTAGACAGATTCAATCCTGAATTCCCTCTAATTTACTCACCAAGTAACTGAACTTCTCAATATTAGACAGATGTTTATTATTATGGACTGTATTTTCAAATGAATCCCAAAATTCTGACCACCTGATTTTATCGCCTCTGAATATTCTCAATTCCAACTTCGGTAATTTCACAGAAATGCTTTCATTCTTTTCACTTTCCTTTTGTTTTGTGAACAGGTCCTGTTGATTAAGCTGCGCCTTGACAATTTCATTCATTTCTCTCTGAAGATCTACTAACTGACTTGGAATCGAAGTTTCCTTACCAATATCCTTTTTGATGAATTCTACCAGACTATCTTTGAACTGATTGAGGTCTAAATAACAATCCATTCCTTTTGCACAAACATCACAATCTTCGTTGATCACAGTATCTTCTCCTTGTTCTTCAATCAACTCAGCACACTTACTGCTCTGTTTTTCCAATATCTCCGTACACATCTTTAACTTTCCAGCACATTTTGATGCCTTTAAACCATATTCCTTTTCTTCAGATTTTACTTCGTCTGTTGATATAATTTTAGATACCAGCTGGATTTCATTTGTCAGTATGTTTCTGTATCTTGTTTTCACTCCTTTACTGTAACTTAAAGTTGTCATTTTCCTGTGTTTTGTATCTGTTGTCTACTTCTGTCCTTATCTCTCCCGGGTTTCTGCACCAATCACTGGAACTTTTCTTGTCATACTGGCATAAAGAACTATTAAACATTATCCATGTTCAACGTTTTATTTTACCAATACCAAAATAACAATAAATTTCTTGTTATATAGTTATAAATGTCTCCGTCAGCACCGTTGCACGAGCACAAATGATTATAATACAAAGACAGGAGTTAATTAGTAATAACGGAGTTCAATCAAAATAACGGAGTTCCAACAATCTGATCGGGGTAAACTCGCATTCGCGACAGAATCTAAATTTGCAGCATCTCCGATATTTAGTTATCTATTTATTTATGGAAATTTTGTTGAAAACTAAGGAATGTCTCCGTCATGCAAAGCTCTGTCCTTAGCTGATTTCGGCTTTAATTTAGATCATTTTGGTTATTTGTTCTCTATCAGTTTTTAAACATCTTCGAGTTTATGGTTTTCCAAACATTTAGATTTTATCTGCACTGAAAAGACATAAGTTGTCGAAATGCGCATATACAGAATCTAAATGTGCAGTAACTTCGGTATTTACTTATGTGATATAGATTCTCTGAAAGTTTTATCAAAATTCTTTCGTTGTTTTAGGAGGACTTGCAGATGTGAAGGTCGGACGACGGACAGACGGACGGACAGACGGACGCGTACAACAAACACAATATACCCCCTCTTTTTTCAAAAGTTTCGGTATAATAAATCTGAAAAGCAATTATATTGCCTACACCTTTGTCATTTAGAGTGTGTACATACCAAAATAAATTCGCAAAATTTTGTTTCACCCTAAGTTTATTATGTTATGAAGATATTCTAAATTCTAAGGTTTAACTCCCTCCATCGTAGTTTTGTCCTTAGCTATATATTTGATGCTACTGATTATTCAGATTTCGTTTGATTTATGCATTTAAACAATTTTTGAAATTGTGGATTTCCTATGTTTGAGTTCTAGTGCTGCCGTTGAGGAATGCCGTTCCGAAATGGCCATACGGCTAATTAAAATTAATTGCAGTTGGAGTTAACATACGTTTTATGGTCTCATTTTCATTTACTCCATATTCTTTCGTAACATATACACTATATTGCAAATTTCAGCTGCTGAGAGGTAGATGCTGTACCACCTATCACAATGTTCTAGCCAGAAAATCAATATTGATGCATACAAATCTATGATTAAATACCCAAAGTCGAAAGCTTCCATACAATTTTAATCCTGACACATATTTGATCGTAATACCGACCACTATTAATTGCACTAATGACGAGTGATTCTATTGAAAAAAAGAAGAGTACATCAGCTTGTATAAAAGTTTTCTAAAATATGTTGAAACCTGGATTTTATTTTGGACATGACAAGCATTTAGCTTATTTGAAAGTGAAATGTGAAAAAAGAAAAGAAATTTGATTGAAAAAAAAAAATAAAAACAAAACAAAAATTTGAAAATGCTGGTGCACAATGGCAATACTACTATGCACTTAAATTCTATGAAAGTGTCATTGAATTTCACTCAGTGATCTAGGAGTAGTTGTTGCCACAAAGTGTGTACCATTATGACGGACGATTAAACAAACGAATGAACACCATGATCACTATACACAGCCTCGCTAAAGCAGGGGGTATAAGAAGTATTGTTCTCACTAGCTATTAGGCGAGATTCTGCAACTAAATAACATTGTTAATTTAGTTTCGGTAGATGATCATTTCGAAAATTTATGTCTCTTCGTATAGATACAATCAAAAACATTTGGAAGATCATAAACCCAAATATTTGCATAAACTGACGCCAATTGCATCTCAATGAAAATCAAAAATCAGAATAAGGATAGAACTATAAATAAGCATCAAAAGTGGTTTACATCATTAAATAAAATTTATAAGTGGAAATTGATACACGCTAGAGACTTAAACATTGATCATGACTTGAATACACACCAAAGTCTAAAGAGACCAAATATCACTGGTATAATTTCACTTTAAGAAGAATCATTATAATCCCCTCATGGGGTCGTATATAGTGATCATGGTATCTACATTCGTCCATTTATACGTCTGCCATAGGGGTGCATACTTTGTGGTAACAACTCTTCCTAGACCATTAACTGAAATTTATCTGAAACTTTTACAGAATGTTCAGTGCAATTATTATAAAATTTGATTTAATTTTTTTTTATTTTTCAATTCTGGAATCCAGTTGATGAGCATAGATTATATAGTTTGTCTAGTTTACTTTTATTCTAACTGAGTTAAAATTCACTTACTCTTTTTCACAGATGAAAAACAGATTATCATTCTTGCAAGTAAAATCGGCCCATTCAAACAGATATGATGTCCACATTACACCGCAGTTCTGATTTGGATGGCCATTTGGTTCCCCGGGAAAAAAGCTGGTATAAGACAATGGTTTATCTGAAGTTACCCATCTGTATTCATCTGCTACCTCTACGTCATTAAAACCTATCCAGTATCCGGGTGGTGGACTCGAATCTGAGTGCAAAATATTACAATAGAAATGATTATTATACAATCTGCAATAGTGTCAAAATATTTGATTTTGATACACTCTATACTACTCAGTTCTCCGGAATTTAATACATCAGTCTTACTGTACTAAAAAGTGTGAAAAAAGATATTCATATTTGGTGATAGGTAAAGGTGGGGCCTATTTTTCGCACAAAAAGTATACAGAGGATAATGTTATTGCATTGCTGAGATTCTTGATTTATGACGTATTTGCAGAAATTGGGGGACAAGTTTTCCAACAGACAATAGGGATATCTATGGGGACTAATTGTGCGCCACTTTTAGCAGATTTGTTTCTTTATTCCTACGAAGCCAGGTTCATACAAGAGCTAGTTCAGAAAAAAGACAATGAGCTAGCCAAGTCCATTAATTTCAGCTTCCGTCATATAGATGATGTTCTTTCATTAATCAATGATCAGTTTAAAGATAACCCTCATCTTATATACCCAAACTGAACTTGAGATTAAAAAGACCACTGATACAACATCATCAGCATCATACCTGGACCTATTACTGTACATTGACTACTCTGGACGTCTGAAAACGATACTTTAGGACAAGATTGATGATTTCGACTTTCCGATAGTGAACCTCCCGTTTTTGAGCAGTAATATTCCCACATCACTTCCCAAAATGCCGAAATAAGAAGCAGATGATCATAGATATATTTAGGTAGATCCAGACTTGATTACCGGACTGAGAAACACCGACTGTGACAAAACCGGACATTTCACTGGCAGTGTGACGGGTGCCAACCGATGATACCTCAGTTTTTGTAGGGGTTCACGCTGCTAGTGCTTTAGTTTTGTGACGTTCGTGTTGATTTTGATTTATTTGTTTTGTCTTTGTTATGCTGTCTCGATTATTTGCCGTGATTTTATATTTTATATTTGATTTTGGAATTCCCCATTTCATCCTTTTTCCTTCTTTATTCGTTTGCAGATGTATTTTATCTCATAAAAATACATGACTACATCAAATCAATATCAATAGAGGAAGATCTAACACTAGTGTTTCGCTATTGATCCAATAAATGTTAGAAAAACAGTACAAAAGCATCAAAAGTCAGATGGCCATACCAAAAGTAAAAGTATGTTTAGAAAACTATGCCAGACTGATATTGATATTATTCTAAACTAGAACGTTTTAAGCTCACCTGGCCTAAAAGGCCAAGTGAGCTTTTGCCATCACTTTGCGTCCGTCGTCCGTCGTCCGTCCGTCCGTCCGTCAACAATTTCAAAAATCTTCTCCTCTGAAACTGCTAAGCGAATTGTAACCAAACTTGGCCTGAATCATCACCAGGGTATGCAGTTTCAAAATTGTGTTCGATTAGTCAAAGGGTCAAACAACATGGCTGCTGTTACTAAAAATAGAACATAGGGGTAAATTGCTGTATTTTGCAAATAACTCGAAAACAGTTACAGATATAAAAAATCTGACCGAGTAAAAATAATCAACATGGCAAGATCTACCAGCCCTGAAATTTTGAAGAAAATCTGAAAACCCGTCTTAGAGTTATTGCCCTTTTTCCGTAAAATTTTCAAAATTTTGATATCTTTTATTTTTTATCAAAAAAACTATAACAGATAGAGGTCAACTTTATATTGATAAAATGTTCAGCATATCAAGATCTATCTACCCTGAAATTTTGAAGAAAAACAGAAACCCTTTGTAGGAGTTATTGCCCTTTTTTCACCAAATTTTTAATTTTTTTGTATTTTTGTCTTTTATTTCCAAAACTATAGAAGAAGAAGGTTAAGTGTAAATTGATGAAATGTTTGCCATGCTGTGGCGACTTCAAAACTGGTGTTGAAAATTGTTTGTTGATCGCCATTTTCAAAATGGCCGCCAAAAAAAGGCGGGAAAATGCAAAATTGTCCAATTTCAATAAAAATTGGTTTCCAAATAGATATTGATGTTGCGACTTCAAAACCGGTGTTGAAAATTTTTCGTTGATCACCATTTTCAAAATGGCCGCCAAAAAAGGCGGGAAAATTCAACATTGTCTGACTTCAATAAAATTTTGTTTCCAAATAGATATTGATTTTGCGACTTTATTGTGTAAAAAATTGTTGTTGACCGCCATTTACATAATGATGTCTCGACTTCAAAACTGGTGTCAAAAGTGGTCCTTAGCAAGAATATTTTTGTCAAAAAAGTCCAACAAAGACATATAGTAAAACATGATAAGACTTTAAATACAGTTCAAAAATTGGTTGAGTTTGAGCTACCAAAGTTAGAGAGACTGAATTTTAACTGTATAACTTACAATGTTTAATAGCTTGATTGTGGCAAATGAAAACCAGGTGAGCGATACAGGCTCCTGGGAGCCTCTGGTTATTTATACAGATTAATGACATAAAATGGCATCTTTAAAAAAGAACCACAAATTTTATGATCACAATGAATGGTGTAATAATTGTAAAAAATTTAGAAAGTTACAAAAACAGGATAACAGCAAACACCTACAATGGCCAGGAACTACAATTACAAGCAAATTGCACAAGAAAAACAATAATGAAAACAAGAGACAAGCATAAATAACGATAGGAACTCGGGATAGCCGGACTTGGTACATGTAACGATTCCTGATCTACTTTGATCAGCAGGTGTTAAAATTCTTTCTTCAAACTTATTTCTCACGTTTATTTTCAGACCTTTGCGCCATAATTTCTGTAATAACGAGCTGGAAAATCTAACAACAATGAAATGGTCAAAACGTTGAAAAAAAACTAGAAAGAAGGATAGAGAGGAAAGATACTGTGGTAGTACTTTTATTCGTGGACATCAAATTTCGTGGTTTTCATAAATATCA
>MJUU01029483.1:0-31214 GCA_002080025.1 Modiolus philippinarum | reverse complement strand
CAAAATGGTACTCATTTTGAAATATGGGGACCCTTTGGTCTGAGCGCTTTGCGCTCAGACCCGCTGGTGCAAGGCGTAAGATTTGTACACAAAATAAAAGATAATTGAATGCGCTTTCCAATGAGCCCAATTTGACGAAGATCCGTTGAGAAATAAAGAAGTTATAAACGTTTGAGGTTCGGTAATATTATTTGGTGATGTTGATTTTGTATAACGGAGTCTATTTGGTTTGGAAAAAGTCTGTTTTGTTTCAGAATGAGTTTTTCCTCGATTTTCATCGTAGAAAATTTACTAAAATCTTAGCGGACTAAATTTTTAGCAACTGAAAATGCAGGAAAAGCTCATTCTGAAACAAAATAGACTTTTTCTAAACCAAATAGACTCCGTTTATTAAGAATTTTCATTACATGTCAAGAATCTTTTCTTTGATTTGAAATATAATAACTTTTATATATTGAAAATACAATTAGAATTAACAAATAATTGATATTTTGATATCCTTCTTTAATTTTATAGCCAATAACTATATTTTTTAATGTCAATATATGTTTACCAAATTTGATTTTTCTGAACAATTTATGTATTCCATCCCAAAATGATTTAAGTCTTTTACACTCTAGAAAGAAATGTTGATAGTTTTCTACTGCGTTACAAAACTTACACAGGTTATTACTGACTATTTTTCCACTTGTGTAGTAGTTCCTTACATGGTAATATATAATGAATCAATTTCCATTTATATATTTTTAGCCTTTTGTTTTTTTATAGTTTCAAAAATAAAAGAAAACTTTTTCTCTATGTCAGAATAAAACTGAATATTAAATTGTTTACTCCAAAGATCAAATCCCAGTGGGTGAATGTTCAAACTATGAATACATAAAATGTTATATATATCTTTACTTGTCAGTTTTGTTACACATATATTTTTCGATTGTAAAGATATTGTTATATTCGAAAGGTCTGTTTGAACTACTGTTTTAATTGACTCTGTACTTCTGATTGTTTGCTTCCATTTTAAGGGAATGAAACTTCTGATAATTGAAAATTCCGACATCCAGTTTTGCTTATATTTGAGTTTGCTTAATACAATGTTTTCAGACATGTTTCTATTTTGATCCTCTATTTCGTTAATAAAGATTAACCCACTTTTGATCCAATTTTCCATGAACAAACTTTTCCATTTATATTTAATGTATTTGTTCCCCCATATAATTTGTTTTCTTATTTCAAAATGTCATGTTGGTGACTTCACATTTTCTTTTTTACACTTTATCCATACTTGAATTAGGTCAGTAAAGAATGGTGAAAGATACAATTTACTATTTAAACAATTATAATTATCTAAACTGGTTTTAAAGATAAATACTGCATAAAAATCAGTGCACTTAGAGGGCATCCTCGACGAATGCCTCTTTGAATTTTATGCGGTTCTGACACATTTTAGATAATGCACATGATGCATTTCGTGATTGCATAGGAAAGGTAACTGCGTCTAACATTATCAAAATAAAAGTAGATAAATTTGGTTCTTCATTTAATCTCAAATGTCCAATGCATTTATCATGTTGTATAGAACAGGTTGGGGGAAACCCCAATTGGGCTATTATATCCAAATAAGCCTATTATATCCCAATTTAGATATACGGTTATATCCTAATTGGGGTATTCGACCAGTTTTTATGAATCTTTTTTTTTCACTTTCAAGCCCCATAATGAAACGTAGAATATAAGAAATTTCGTGATTTTAATAATCAAATGACACATCGACATCTTTTTAATAATGCTGCATTTCACCAGCATAGACATTTTAAGAATGTGAAAATATGCTTTTGATTCTGTCATAATTCCAGATTATCGCAATTATTAATAGTAAGATTATCAAGGCAGGAGAAACGAGAAGTCTGTTAAATATTTCAAGAATAGATATGGAGTTTAATTTGTAAAATATGTAATGATACTGGGGTTTCAAACCCTGTTGCTACACCCTACATTTTGCACATTTATAGTATTTTCTAAGACATGGACAAAGAGAGGGAACTATAAAGGAAATCAAAATTCATATTCATATGACTTTTCTTTACTGATAAAAACTTTCTTTCTTAAACTATCATAGTTTGCTTAATTTTACTGTAGATAAATATTTCTTCGAGAGAAGCAGCAAAGAACGACCGTTAGCTCCTTAAAGATTCAGTTATCGCTTAATCAAAGTGACTAATTCTTTTTATCTTAAATCGATCTGCAGAAAATTTGCAGCATCCTTTTGACAACAAAAGTATATGCCCAGAAAGCTCTATCCCTATATATTTATTATTTCTATTATCAGGATGCAGCATTAAACCCCCAAAATGTTATTAACAAATAACTGGTCAAATATCCCAATTTGGGTATACATGTAGCTATATATTCCAATTGGGATATAATAGCCTAATTTGGATATAATAGCCCAACTGGGGTTCCCCCAACCTGTAGAAACAACTTGCATGCAACTGAAATTTGTTAACTATCTATCACGCCTGGTTATATATACAGTCCTCCAAAAGTTAAGCTTCACATTACTTTTTACATGAACATCATTTTTGAAGATGTATTGAGGTAAGAGGTATAATTCAAAAACACTCTGAATGAGATAATTTTGATATTTGGATGTCAAACTTTAATCATGCTTTATAGTGTTGTCTTTATATGAAAAGTTATGAAATTATACACAACCTAGTTAAAATGTGGTAGCTGTGACCAGAAAAATAAGTTTCAGTTCAATAGAAAAAAGAGGGAAACAGGGAATGTGTCAAAGAGACAACGACCCAAAGGGGAGTTACAACAACTCAAAGCCACCATGAGATCTTCAATGAACGGTGAGAAAACCCAACATCCACAGTTCAATGCATAAATTTTGATCGAAGATCACGGTTATTATTTTTGATACAAAGGTAAAACACCGGTTAACATTCCTATTTGTGTTTTATGTGCAAGTTGTAGATATACCAGGTAATGTTTGAATACAAGGGAGATAATCCAATTTTACGACATTAAACAGGTGCATTTTCACTAATGTGACGAGATGTCAAAACAATACATTTTTGGGCTGAATTTTCCATTGAATTATGGTTCTGTCAATGTAAAGGCCATCTTTAAGATGGGCACAAATTTGAAAATTTCGAGTAAGATTTTTAATAATACTCAAAATTTGAAATCTGAGATTTTGTTGTCATTTCAGAACAACGCCCCAATGCCCATCTGTTTTCAAACAGGTAAGGATTTATTGGATTCAGAGATTCTCAAAATGTTCAAGTAATGATTTTCGGTGTACCAAGTTTCTTCTTTAGACCATTGTTTGGTTTGATTTTTTGGAAAATTTGTTAATTTTTTCAAAGATTTTAATTTTCAGAAAAATTGTTTTCAATTACTGCGAGGCATACCTATCTTGATCTGTTTTGGTTAAAAATTGTCAATTTAGTCGGTATTGAAAATGTTTATGGAACCTGGAAACTTCTGTTATGATATTTTTCAAATTTTAGGAACATGCACATGTAAAAGCACTTGGTCTTGCTTTGATTTAATTTTGACGCGTTCCAAATTCGTTAAAGGATCCATTAAAGCCTAAAATTAATAAGTATAGAAATTTATACCACATTTGCCCTGTAGAAATGATCTGGTTATAAATTTGAACTCACAATGTTCCATATTATAGTTATTGTTGAAACTGGTATTCGCATTCTGAACGATCGAAACGATTTATGTTCGGTTGCGAAAATCGGATTTTCGATAATCTTCAAAAGCTAGAAAGTACAATTACATGTTTCATGTTAAGGCTTATAATAATGCCAAATCAAATACCTATACCTTTCAACGTGTTTGCTTGGTGAAACTTTAAAAGTAAGTGATGAGTGTATATAAAGCTTTTACAGAATTAATTAATATACAATTAACATTCTTAATAACAGGATTGGGAAAACCCCATTTGGGCTATTATATCCTAATTGTGCTATTATATACCAATTGGGATATATGATTATATCCCAACTGGGGTATTTGACCAGTTTTATGAAATATTTTTTTTTTTTACATTTTGAATGACGCGTAATGAAACATTAAGCATTAGAAACTTCGTGATTTTAGTCATCAAATGGCATTTAGTCATCTTCTGAAAGCTGCTGAATTTCATCAGCAGAGATATTTTTAGAATGCAGAATAAACGTTTGATTCTGTGAAAATTCAAGGTTATCACAACTAGTCCGTGGGCTGGAAACACTCTCCGTGCACACCCCCTACACACACTCCCCAACCAGACCGATTTTGTTCAGTCCTTCTATGTCCCCTCTTGAAAATAAAACATGTTAACACGAACATAACCTTGACGCATAGACAGTTTAGGGCCATTTTTATAGTACACCATAAAAATTCTGGTATTTTCGTTTTAACCTAAGTTTCATCTTTTAAGCTCCATAATTTTTAAACGATAAGTAATATGTACCCAAATTTGGAACCACATTAAAACTAATTTAATATCCTTTACAATGAACACAAGTTTGGGCACTTTACACCCTTTTTATGATCTTGGGATACATAAAATGTATCCCTCCCCTGCAAAAAAAAATGCGAAAATGACGATTCCTTTCAGATAATCAACCTTCGTCATTTGATCTAGTTTTTATGCCTAACTTATCAAGTAAGATGCAATGTTGGAAAATAAAAACTATAAAGTCCATAAAATTTTGATCTTCGGTATAAAATTTTTGGAAAAATGGAAATTTTTGGAATTTTAGAATCCGACTTTTTGACTTTAGGATCGTGAAATCTGAATATATATATATATTCAATAATGGATGATTGAATAATGATTTATAATATATTAACACCAAATTTTGCGCACACATTTTAGTTTCAGACATATTGTAGGATCAGAAATGTCAAAATTAGCACACCTCCTCCTAAATATTAACGGAAAATTTTAAATATTCAGGCTCTAAATGATAAAAAGATAATATTTAGTTAGAATTCTAGTGTTTATTTCACTAAAGCTAACATGCAGAAAATCATTTAAGTTGATTTAAACTTTTAAGAGGTATCTTTTCGACTCTTCTGCCCGAAATTGTATGCAAAATGGGAATTTTCCGATTTTCAGAATTTCTGCTGTTTTGACTTTGGGATGCAAATACTTCATGAAATTGATGTGTTGATTAAATATCGTTTCATTATATCTTAGCAATTATAAAGTATGCTTTTAAACATTTTAGATCAACCAGTCTCATAAATTAAAAACATATAACCCCTTACCACACATATTCAGCACAATTTGTTTCATTTTATTCAGCTTGAAAAGCTTAAACATTGTACAAAGGTCCAATGACATATCATTTTCAAACACCAAAATACACAGAGACTGACATATATCACAGATGAGAACATGGGATTGGTTTATGGACAGTTATTCAACAATTCCTGCTTCGATATTCGTTTGCTGATGTATTAAAACATTCTGAAATGTTGGAAATTCCCGTTTTTCACGAAAAATCGCCCAAAATATTCAATTTTACCAATATCTTGGTGTTAAAATTACATATTACGATTTATTAAATGCATCGTTTGCAAGGAAAGTGAATCATTAGTATGCTATGTTCATATATATTTTAATACAGACATATGTTGGGGACTTTTAAGGTTAATTTTGTTGAGTTAGGGGTAAGATTTTCAGTATTTAGAGTCACTTTGAACACTCCTTGTTTTTCTGAGCAGTGTTTTCAGATAACTTATGTATCGGTCAAAAAAATAAATTGCCATATCTGCAGATAAATCCTTCAGATTTGCCAAATATAATGATTTAAAAGTGAATTTTGGACAAATCTGAGATGCTAAAGATTCCCAATTTTTCATCAATTTTGGACACAATATTGATTTTAAGCAGACAGGTTGGGTTTAAAATACCAAATCACGATAGAATTTATGCAACCTTGCTATATGCAACGCAGATTTTGCGTGTTGTTGTTATTTTTATCCCAACATAGACAAAGAAATCGAAAATTTTTGGGAAAATTTGTTGGGGTAGGGGTAAGATTTTTGGTATTTAGAATCACATTAAACAGACCTTGTTTTCCTAAACAATGTTTTAGGACAACTAGAGTATCTATTAGAACAATTAATAGGCATATATGCAGACACATCTGTAGATTTGATATATATTGCGATTTAACAGTGAACTATGGACAAATCTGAAACGTTCAAAATTCCCATCTTTATCAATTTTTGGAGAATTATTGAATTTTTGGGAGCCAGTGGCTGTTAAAATACAAAATCATTATGTAATATATGCAACATTGCCATATACAACACACGTTTTCCGTGTTATTTTTATGCGAACATAGGCAAAAAATTGACAATTTCATGGACAATTTGTTTGGGCAGGGCTAAGATTTTTGGTATTTAGAGTCACATTTTACACTCCTGGTTCATGTGGTTTTTCTAAACAATTTTTTAAGACAAGTAATGTGTCGCTTGGTACAATTAATTGGCATATTTGCAGATATATCCTCCAGATTTTGCATAAATGACGATTTAACAGTAACTTTGGACAATTCTAAAATGCCCATTTTTCATCAATTCCGGGCAACATAATGAATTTAAGTCAAGAAATGGCTGTTAGAATACCAAATCGTAATGATTTTCATGCAACTTTGTCAAATACAGCACACATTTTGCGTGTTCTGGTTCTTTTTATGCGAAAATAGACAAAAAATTGACATTTTTAGAGTAAATTTGTTGGGTTAGGGGTAAGTTTTATTAATGTATGATGTTTATATTACCTAAAAGCAGCCATTATTTGTAATTTTTGTGAAGCAAATATAATAAGCTTTCATTTGATACCCATTTTAAATGATATTTGTTTACTAAGAAATAATATTAGGCAAAAGAAAGTCAAAACTTATTCAAAAAACATAATTATTCAAAGGTCTATCCATTTCGTCTATTTGAAAATAAAAATTTTGGTCATTTGAAATATGTTAACATCGTCTTATCATGTTTTATATTGACGAAAATAGATTGAAAAGCTAAAAACAATTTTCAGAATCGGGAATTGGGATACACTTCGGTTTCTCTAGACCATCAAATTTACGCAATTTCAATGAAAATATCAGTTTTTTCGTCAATATTTCATTGGGGAAGGGGTACGTTTAATTGCGCTATGGAAAGTATTGGGCATGGAAATTGTAAAAACTTGGGTTCTTTGTGAAGCTACTATTATAAGCAATCATTTCATACCTCGTTTTCATAACTGGAAGGCATTTGGTCAACATTTTGAAGCAACTGAAAGAAAAACTTGAACGAAAAACGAAATTTTCCAAAATTTCGGTAGGTGGGTCTAAAAATGGACATAATTCCACAAGTGCGTGCAGGTTATGCTCCTGTTAACATGTTTTATTTTGAAAAGGGGATGTATGCGGACTTCAAAAAATTNAGGGGGTTATCCCAGCCCATAGACTAAACTTTTTCAATTCTCAAGGCAAGAGAAACGGGAAGTCTGTGCAATATTTCTAGATTAGATTGGAAGGTTATATTTTAAAAATATGTAAAGGTTCTGAGTTTTCAAGAACGATGTAATACCCTACAATTGTACATTTTTTAGTTTTTGTCGAGACATGGACAAAGTGGGAAAACTCTAGAAGAAATCAAAAATCATTTTCATATAACTTTTTCTTTATACTTCATTCATTCAATAATGAAATAACTAAATACCGAAGTAACTGTGAATTTTATTTTCTGCATATGTTTCTCTTCTGTGCAGATAAAATCTAAACGTTTGGAAGATCATAAGCTCAAAGATGTTAAAAACTGAAAGAAAACAAACATGCTTCCTTAAATTATCACAGTTTGTTTAATTTACTGTAGATTGGGATTTCTTCAAGAGAAGCAGCATAGAACGGTTGTTAGGTCCTTAAAGCTCAAATTATCACTAAATCAAAGTGCCTTATTTTCTTTATCATAAAGCAATCTGCAGAAAATTTGTGTCATTCCTTTGACAACAGAAGTATATCCCCTGAATACCCCAATCGGGATATTATAGCCCGATTGGGGTTTTCCCAAACCTGGATAAGGCCATTTAAATTTTAGAATAGAAATAATATGTAAAGCAACAAGATAAAAAGATAGAAAATCACCTGGTTTAAATTAATCGGTTAAGGTACTTACTTTACTTCCTTGTTATACTACAAACAAGATGCTGAACTTCCGGGTCCATTATACACTGTAGATGGATCAGAGACTGCACTGGTGAAAAAAAGATTGCATTTTATTGTGTGAGCAGACTAATCTTTATTGTAGACATTATTTAGAGTTCTATAAAGATGTTGCAGTAAACAACCAACAATTAAATGTGAGTTACGTATTGAAAAGGTTAATATAGACGAAAACGAGTAAAAAAAGACATGCCAGTCTTTCAACTATTTGACGGGCTCCCCGTGTTTGTCTATATGTTGAATAGATGAAGTACAACAATGAAAGCTTTGTTCCATTGCATTTAACCATGTTTTTTATAGAGACTTTGTCTCATGTGCATTTACTCCAAATCCCTTCATTGCCTTTGGGACACTAGCGTTTTTTTATTGCAATGAATGACAATGATTGTAAAAACACTTTTCTGCTACCTTTATGTTTGTTGACGATCAGACATCCATTAGTTAAATAATACATGTATGTGGCGCTATTAAAAAAAAACTGTTGGTTTACTTTGATTGTTGTATTGTAGAACAACAGAAATTCAAATACGTTTTACTGTCTACGACCTTTTTTGCATGAATTGCTTCTTTTTCTTATCTTACTGAACATTTATACACAATATGAACACATTCAGCAAAGTAGTACCTGAGATATTGAATTTTTAATTCTATTTACGTAACATGTCGGCCGTCTTAGAAATGACCGCCATTTGATTTTGTTTTTTAGGGGTGGGGGGGGGGTGGGGGGGGGGCAAACAAAATATTAACCAAATGTTGATCTAACTTGATACCAAGTTTCATTTCATTACATCTAGCCATTCCAAAATAATCGATTGGACAAAAATTATACGAAGAATAATAATAAGAACTAGATTTGCAATTGCAAATAAACAGGATTTCAAATTATTGTCATTTTTGTTAGAAAACTGAAAATTAAGTTATATAAGCGAACAAAATTGAAAGGTTGCTGATGCCGTTTATCAGATATAAGTGATTACAAATTTATCAGTAAATTGAACTCCTTTGAATTTTTATGCCCCCGCCGCTAGGCGGTCGGGGGCATTAAGGTTTACCCTGATCCGTACGTCCGTCCGTACGTCCATCTTTTTGGTTTCCGGATGATAACTTGAGTATCCTGCATGGGATCAAAACCAAACTTGGTCACATGCTTACTTATCACCCAAGACAGAACCATATTGATTTCCAGGTTGGTACCCCCAAGGTCAAGGTCACATTTGCTAAAAATAGACTAAAATTTCAATGAAATTTTGGTTTCCAGATGATAACTTTAGTATACTACATAGGATCAAAACCAAACTTGGTCACATGCTTGCTTATCCTCCAAGACAGAACCCTATCGATTTCCAGGTTGGTACCCCAAAGGTCAAGGTCACAGTTGCTAAAAATAGACTAAAATTTCAATAAAATTTTGGTTTCCGGATGATAACTTGAGTATACTACATAGGATCAAAACCAATCTTAGTCACATGCTTGCTTATCACCCAAGACGGTACCCTATAGATTTCCCGGTTGGTACCCCAAGGTCAAGGTCACAGTTACTAAAAATGGACTAAAATTTCAATAAAATTTTGGTTTCCGGATGATAACCTAAGTATACTACATCGGATCAAAACCAAACTTGGTCACGTGCTTGCTTATCACCCAATTCAAAAGCCTATTGATTTCCAGGATGGTAGCACCAAGGTCAAGGTCACAGTTGCTAAAAATAGACTAAAATTTTAATAAAATTTTGGTTTCCGAACGATTACTTGAGTATTCTGCATCAGATCAAAACCAAACTTGGTCACTTGCTTACTTATCACAATAGACATAATCCCATAGATTTTAGCGTTGATACCACCAAGGTTAAGGTCACAGTTGCTAAAAATAGATTAGTATTACATATAAGACTGTTTCTCAGATTATTTGTTGGAACTACACATTATATCAAAACCAAACCAGTTCCAGTGCCTATTTATCACAGGAGTAAGATCCTTTCTAATAATATTTTTTTTTGTTTTATCATGTAATGATTATCCATGAACCAATGTGACAAAATAAATAGGATTTAATAAAAATTTGTCAGAATCCTGATGATAATATATTGAATGAAATTATCAAACAAAAATTCGGTGTTGTTGGAAAATTTTCATAATGCTATTCAAAGGAGAAAACCAGGGAAGTCTGTAGATCTGACAGAAATAGAGAGCATCATCAAAGCAGTCATCGTATAGAATTGTTCTAAAAGCTGTCATATCATGTACAGTTCTGTACAGTTTAAACATCGGTCTTAACCTGTTCTAAAAGTAGTCCTTCGTCGTCGTCTTTTATTTATTGTCAAGAACAAAGTAAAAAATAATAAAATTAAAAATAAAGTTTTGATATTTGTTACATGAAATTTTCAAACATTAATTCCAGTCGTGTCTTCATTTTTTTTTCAACAGGATGTCGTAATTTTGTTTATACCTAATCCAAGTCAGTTTCCCAGAGCTAGAAAATGTTTAAAGAAAGAATTTTTTTATCAATAAATCAAACTATGATCTTATTTTGCGAGGTCTTCAATAATTCAATTAAAATAATAGATAATTTCATGATGGCATATTAGCTATAAATAGACCAATCACAGAACGGATGGAATCAACCGGAGGAGGCCACTCGATGTGTTAATTATATCTAGACTTTTTCATCTCAGCTAAAGGAAAAAGGTCAATTTTTGGATGTTGCAATTTTATAAGTTATATAAAGCATGGTGTATGCTCTAAATAAAGAGGAGAATTCATTACATAAAATTTAAAAATTAATTTTGAAAGAGTAAGACTTATTCTCAGGCCTTTCCCATACGACACTCATTGGTTTCCCATTGTTTCACCTCGTTGAAAAATTGATATTCTGTGTGGCTTTAATTACCTATTTGATATTTATTCACATTATATAGGTAATCTTATTTAAGGTTAACGAGGACACCATACCAAGAAAAACTACCATTTAGATATCTATGTTTTTGGATATGTAGTACTAGTTATGCTATAGTAGTTGCTTGTTATATGCAATTTCCAAACCCCCTTACCAGGTTTTTTCTCGAGATAGATATGGCAAGGGTTACTTGCCCTTTGGTGTCCATGGTTATTAACAACAACGAAGTATAAGGGTAAACTGTAAGGTGCATGTCAGTAGGGGAAAATATTCATTAATGGTATAAGCTGTAACTATTGAATATGTGAAAACATAGAATACAATTCGGTTTTGCCACCTCGTAGCTTTAAAAATATCACAATATTCCCTTAACATTCATTTTTTACGCCTTTTGGCCCTATTTCATGCCATGAAAAAAAATGTGTTGTTCAAAATTTGATTTTTGTTTCATAGGATATACATTTGTATTATTTGTAATCTCAGCAATAATATATTAGGAAATAAGTATACTAAACTATACAATGCCCTCTCTCCTAAATAAATTTCCGTCACTAGTACAAAAACCAGAAGTGATGTCATCGGCTTTACTTTTAGCACTAAAACCATACTACCACAGTCAGGTGACTGTACACGGTCTTAACATGACTAGTACAGGTGGTTGTAGGCTACACATACTAAACCGGAAGATGGTACTTTCTTGCCTATTGGTTAACATCAATGAGAAAAAAATTGACATTTACAAATTCTAATTCTGTGTATGGCACTGCGTAGATGTCCTTAGTATTGGATTTGGCTTCATATTGCAGAATTTTGGGTAATGCGTACTTCTTTTTTTATTTTGACTTTTTTTTTATAATGGTTTTCCATATTATTTGATTCAAATGCTGTTGATGAGAGGTTACGCCTTGAAACACGTGTACAGCATAACAAAATTTACTGTTCGCTATGCATTTTTGGTATTTTTGTATTTTCAAACCAATGGATCGATGCCATTGCTGGTGGATCAGAGGTTCCCGAGGGTATTCAACAGTCCAATAATAAGACTTGTCGGACGTGAAAATTTACCTTGCGTTTATTAGAAATTTGCTGTTTTTATCAAAATTCCAAGCCCTTAAAAATTCTATGCTTTCATTCCGTGTATGGCACTCGCTAGATATCCTTAGTACTGGATCTGGCTTTCCATTTCAGTATTTTAGGTAATGAGTACATCTTTGTTTACTCTTTTTTTTTTGTATAATTGCTTTTGGATAATTATTTGATTCTAATGCTGCTGATGAGAGATTACTTATTGAATCACGTGTACAGCATAACAAAATTTACAGTTCGCTATGCAACTTTGGTATTTTTGTATTTTTGTGATATATTGCTTGATAGTTCGACACACGACCCAAGCGGAGTGCTATAGAGAGAAAAAGAAGCGTGCATGGGGGACATGAAAAATTGTGTATTTCCTGTTTGCCACCATTTTGAGAATGACCTAAAAGTATATTTTGGATTACGTTGACTATATGAAGGAGTTGATTTTTCAAGAGTGGTTTTTATAAAACAGAAATCAGTAATGACTTCTTCTGGGAGTATATCGTTTGGAATGGAGGATAGCTTTCGTTTTCTTGGGTAATTTTCCGTTTTCTGGGGAAATTTCCCTTTTCTCACATTTTTCGTGATTTATTCTATCATTATTCCAACATTCCAATCCTCTTCTTATTCCTTTGTCGACAATATTCTCTTTTTTATCCATATCTCTCTATTTCATTTAATTTTAACAGTTGTTTTCCCCTTGTCAGTGCTTTTACTGTGTTATCTTATTATCATTTTTACTTTTCTCACCTTATTCATTTGTTATTCCAAGAAAATCTGCCTTTTTCATTCCATTCGGAGCAATTTGAATTTTTTTTCGCCATTTTTCTGTTTCTGTGGAAACGGTTGTCATTTTGACACTCTTTAGATCTAAATTTGTATGTGCAGTGAAACGTGTTTTATGAGACCACTCAAGGTAGTATGAAAAAGTGGTCTTTTTAGACAGGTGGTGTCTTAAGAGAGGTCAATTTCAAATGATTTTGCTATGAAGTGCAAATTTTAGTGGTCTCCGGAAACAGGTTGTTTTCTAAATACAGGTAGTCTCTCAAGCAGGTTTGATTGTACTCATACAAGGTTCCCTTTCTATCAAATTTAATTCAGTTTTGATCAATTTAAATTTCTGCCGCCATTTTCTGTTCCCACTTCCCACAGCAACGGTCACCATTTCAATTTTTTTGAGACCAAAACTCATTTCTACACATGCTAAGAAACCTTCCTGTCAAATTTTATTCCATTTTGAGCATTTAAGATTTTTTCCCGCCTCTTTAACCTAAATATTTATACTTCATGATGATAAATTTACGTAAAACTATTGTTAATTTATTAGGATTATCACGTTGCGAAAAGGGAAGTAACTCTTGTTTAAAATTTACCTGGATAGACAGGCAAAGTGCCGAATTCTATGCTTAAAGTAGGGAGAAAGTATATACACTTGGACGGTTCATACTTCATGTTAGAGATCGTGAAAAATACCAACCCTTTATTGGGACAGTAGATTAACTCTTTGCAGTCTAATATATAAAAAGAAAAAAATGCCGATAATTTCAAAGAATCTCCCAAGCTGTCTTATACATAGGAAAAGGTCAGCGGAGAATTGCGGAGAATCTTTCAATGGTCTAATATTAGGAGAAAGCAGTCTAATTCTTGTGAAAAGTTTCCGGAAAATTACGGAGAATCTCCCTAACAGTCTAATACTTAGGAAAAAATAAGCTGAGAATTGCGGAGAATCATTAAAACAGTTTAATACTTAGGAAAAAGTCAGCGGAGAATCTACCAAGCAACTTAATACTTAGAAAAAGTCAGCGGAGAATCTCCCAAGCAGTCTTATACAAAGGGAAAAGTTTGCGGAGAATTGCGGAGAATTTTTAGTAGTCTTATACTTAGGTAATAGTCAGTGGAGAATTGCAGATAATCTTTCAGTAGTCTAATATTAGGAAAAAGTTTGCGTAGAATAGCGGAGAATTTTCAGTAGTCTTATACTGAAGAAAAAATTGTGTAGTTCTTGAAGAATTCTTCCAAGCAGTCTAATACTTAGGAAAAAGTTTGAGGAGAATTGTGGAGAGTCTCCCAAGCAGTCTAATGCATAGGAAAAAGTTTGCGGGGATTTGCAGAGAATCTTTATACACCGGAATAACTCAGCGGAGAATTGTGGAGAATCTTTAATTAGTCTGATATTTAAAAAAGCAGTTTAATTCTTGTGAAAACGGAGAATCTCCGAAAATATCTACAGTACAGGGAAAATTCAAGATTGCCGTTTTTGTGATTACGAAGTGATCATTTTGTGATCCTGTAGCAGTCAATGATTGCAATTAAGGATTGTTTTTGCTTGCGATCAATGATCATACGGGTATATGCGATCAGTGATCACAAAACAATTTGCAATCATTGATCCCAAAAGTTGTGATAAGTGATCACAACTTGTGGTGCGATCCTTGATCACAACAGTGCAATCATTGTGATCCTTGATTGCAAAATTGTGATCCTTGATCGCAAAGTCATATGATCCTTGTTCGCAAAGCTGTCATCCCTGATCTCAAACGTGTGATCATTGATCGCCAAGTACATAGTTATAGGTTCGTTCCATTTACAAACATATTTAATGTGTATTAACGGGAAGTTTGAAGAACCGGAAAGTCTTGAAATACATGCCTTGTCCTTCATATCTTTTGAATGCATTAACATATAGAGAAATTATTCACAAATATTTTAAAAGCTATAAGATGATACATTACTTATTGAATTTAATTTTAAAGACATCATGATTGCCGGAAGAAAAAAATGTGAAATTATGACTTAAAACTTTAATTTTCGAAATTTATAGGACTTAACCAAAAATTTTTAGTGATTTTCAAAAATGATTTATTTACAAATAAAATGGCTTAAATGATTTTTTTTCACTTAGAGGAAGAAAAAGTGGCCGGGAAAGACTGCTATTGTTGTCTGAAAACTTTGAAATTTACAACTTTGAGTGTGTATTGAATAAAAATTATATTAGCCAATCAATTTGTTTTTATTGATATCAAAAGATTATTCATTTATATATAAAAACGCATAAACTGCAATTGTTTCTCACTTAAGCAAAGAGTCAAACTATCTTGTATGATAGAATTAGGCAGTTACAAAACATATGTACTAGATTTTCAACTTTCATTGTGTATTGCATGAGCCTTGGATAACCGTTTTGAATTTCTGTGATTGATTTTTAAAGACAGTTGATTAATAAATAGAATGATATGGCATATGTAATTTTCTTGATATCAAAATAAAAGATCAAAACCGTGGCCGGAATTACATATGGTGTGGTCAGTCGACTGTCATTTTTTTTAACTTTGAACATATATTGAATAAAAATCAAATTATCCGGTAAAAAATGTTTCTGATGTTGTAAATTAGCTGTTCTTTTAGTGTATTGTTTGAGAATCGGATAAATCAGAGATATGTCTCTGAATAAATTAGTCAAATTTCTGTTCCATATATGATAATTCATTTACAACGTTTATTTAGATAAATATGCTGTACGTCCTTGTTATTTCTAAACAACTCATTTGCAGCCAAGTGCATAATAGGAGCAAAATTTAATCAATCATGTAAATCAAAATATATTAATGAATTTCTCCAATTACGTGTTCAAACCCTTGTCCGAGAAGTACGACTTTTTTAGAAGAACTTGATCGGTTGTTCGAAATCTTGTTATGTGGATGTATTATACCTATCAAAAATATCACAAACGTAGTTTTATGGATACCAATTCACATCCTAATCAAATACACATTGTTGTTACATGTAATTAGCATCATTCATGCAAAATGGTTTGATGTAAAAAGAAAAATCAAACAAACAAGCAAAAAAACAAAAAAACAAAACAAAAACAAAAACAAAAACAAAACAAAACAAAGCAAAAAACAAACAAAAAAAAAAAACAATATTCATTCTATTTTTTATCATTTAAAACGAACATTTCCAACACAAGTATTTAAATTTTTGTATTACTTGAATCTGACTAATTTCAAGATACTCTTTTGACAAAAAAAACTACATTGATCATGCTTTATATCAGGTTCGATATCATTATATGAATACGCAATTAAGTTTGTACTTATGGATATTTAATTGTAAAATTGAACATTTTATTATCTTCCGATATTACTAATAATGATCAATAATCTTCCAGAGAGTATTAACACAGCTTCAAAACGCGGAAAAGCCTATCGATAATGAGATCTTACAATATTAGGATTAAATTATAACAGAATTGACGCATACCGAATTTAACATTACAGGGAACAGTTCAATTTTTGTGTGTCGCGTGTGAAGCAGAATATGCTTACCCTTCCGGAAAACCTTATGACACTCCTGTTCGTAGGGGTTCATAGTATAATTTTCGGTTTGCTTCGTCTTCATCAAGATCACGACCCAGTACAATATCCCTAGAGTAACAGCCTATTTGTAATTTTGTAAAGTTTTGCCTATATTCTGCCTGAAATTTAAGTATTGATTGCAATGTATTTGTGACTCGATTGCCCAGGTCAATTAACATGTCTGATAACGTACGTGAAGTAAAAACACTCACAGATTTAGCCACAGACCTCTATGGAGTTGCATTGTGTGCATGATGAAGGAAGATTATCTCTAAAACTTTCTATGATATTTCCCTTCGGTGTAAGTGATCACTGAATGGAATATACGTAGTTCATGCCGTTGTATCGAAAGTTTATTGACATCCTATGATTTTTATGAGACTACATAATATATGTATATATTCCGTTTTAAGTTCGGTAGTTCTCTCAGAGACAAATAATACATTTGCATACGTCTTTGAATCTGTTCAGATGTTTTCGACTAAAGATTTAAATAGGTTCCAACGATATTACATTACACACAATCCTATCCTCTTGAGTGGACCAATCATGGAATACGCATCTTAGGTTCTTTTAAGAATATTTTGAAAAAAAAGGAGAACGTTTCGTCATCCACTTTTCAGTATATTAACACTTCTAAAGGATATAGAGATTGATTGCTGCAAGTGACACTACTTTGATTTTGGCATAAAGAATAATGACGATCCTTTTTTACGCGGGGGTTAATGTTCCCTGTCTAATGATGAGGAAGCTAGAACAAATGCCATGCAGTCACTGTATATTATTTTGTCTTTTTTTTTAAATCCATTTAAGAGGAGGCGGACAGGATTAACGGACACCGAGAGAAAGGGTCCGGGAGAAATGTCCAGGAGAAGGAAGAGATAACTAAATACCGAAGTTACTGTGCATTTAATTCCTGCATATGCGCATTTCGAAACTTATGTCTCTTCAGTGCAGATAAAATCTAAACGTTTGGAAGACCATTAACTCATAGATGTTTAAAAACTGATAGAGAACAAATAACCAATATGATCTTAATTTAAAGCAAAAAATACAGCTAAGGACAGAGTTTTGCGTGAGGGAGATACTCCTTAGTTTTCAACAAAATTTACAAAAAATTAGATATTGCAAGGTTCCAAATATAATCGGCTTTCGGGTCAGCACCGAAGTACTGACTTCTGGGCTGGTGAATACCCTCGGGGACTAACAGTCCACCAGCAGAGGCTTCGACCCAGTGATAACAAGAAACTAAATACGAGAGGGCGGGAAAAAGAAGTGGAAAGGGAGAAAAGAAAATGAAAGTGATCACTCGCCCCTCTCCTTCTTTCTGCCCATTTTTCCATTTTCGGAGAAGATTTAATGTATAAGCCCGGCACCTGAATCGGTTTTCAGGGGCTCAGGATACTGAGCTGCCGAGTGCGTCCCCATGGCCCGCTGGTAGATAGGGAAATACCCTGTCTTTGCAGGGCAGGATTGTCAGGGCATAATACGGAAAGCGAACAATAATAGACGAACTGTGTGGAGTGACGCCATACTCCATGTAGTATAAAGGCCCCTTCTATATTTTTCTAAAAAGAGCAGTCACTTGGTCTCGTATACGGAAAGCTAAATTTCCTGCCCCTACCCATACTTTCCTTTTCCAGTGGCAAAACTCGTTGTCCGGTTGTCCCTTCCACCTTTATTTCTGTCTTCTGTTACTTACAATTTTTTTTATTTGATTAACTTGTTCTCGCCCTGATATAGCTGAAATATTGCTCACTGGACGTTAAACTCTAACTAATCAATCAATCAATCAATCAAATGTATAAGCAGTCCGGACTCGATTATTCTATTGTATTCGAGATAAAACATAGTTTGATCATAACCCCTGAAACTATTTAGATGAAAACTGAATCAAACCTCACATTGAAGTCGTTCCGTCAACGCCAAGCAAAGTTAAACATAAGACTCTATGTCAAAAATATTGTGATCATTACCTTTAATAGTACTGACGCATTTTTAAGCATAGAAGGTATTGGTCGTACTGAAGCCATTTTAAGCATAGAAAGTATGAAGATAATCTCCTCTGAAACTATGAAAGCAAATTGAACCAAAGTATACATGAATGATGTATAGATTTCTCTATGATCTGATAATAAACATGTAAATATTGTCAACAGCACTGTGCATGATTTACGACTGAAATCGTGGTAAATGCATACTTTGATCATCTTAGCATTTGTAATTATTTTTATTGTTCTTACCTGGTAAGCAAAATAGAGCAGAAATAGGTTTATTATTTATTTAACATTTTGTAAATTTGTATTTCCAGTATACCAGAAAAGTGGGGCAGAACTGGATCACTGACCCATTGAATAAAATAATGACAATAATAATACAAACAAAATGTAAATTAATTCGGAGAGTTAATTCCGAAATATACGTCACGTAGATTTTAATTGACATAAAAAAGTTTACACACAGCGCTAAAAGTATTGAACAACCGATCACTCATAATCAATGATAAATGTGCGCATACAATATACATTGATAGCTTCTGGAACATGACGATCTCTTGTTTACTTTTTAAAAATCTTTCCTGGAAAACTCTCATATCGAAAGTCCCATATTAGAGACTCGTGATCAAGTCCTGCAAGCTCATTTTACTAGTCAGTGGTATATATATCTGCATTCAAACACACGAGAACTCTTATTTAGAGAGTCCCTTTTGAAAGATTTGGTGTGACCGTTTTATAAAACAACGGCAGTAGAATACCGTAGGAACAAGGGAAGTGATGATCACAAAAACCAAAGTCCAAAGACATGGCGAAAACGGCAATTAGTGTATATTTTAGCCAGTTGTAAGCTAAGTCGTTACGATAACACCATAAATAAGCAATGTTAGGTCATAGTTATATTATATACATTTTCTTTTGCTTTAGTCAGCAAATAAATATTCATACTTTACAAATACTAATTAAAAAAAAAATAAATATGGATTTTTCCATCGTATCCTTCTTCATTGTACACTGGCAAATAAACTTCTCGCAAAACGGGAGTAAATGGGATATAAATGATAGATAAACTTATCTTTAAAAAAATCAGTAACCCGGCACTGTAAAGTAACATATAAATGTAAAATATTTCCATTATAAATTATTCTGGGTATATGTACAATATATACAAAGATTTTTTTAATCGGAAAATAACATAAGGATGTAAAAGGCTTTATATCTAGAAATAAAAATAGTAAAAAATAACAATAATAAATAAATAAATTAGTAAATAAATAATATGAAAAAGTAAACAAAAATGAAAAAAAATAATGAATTAATAAAAGCAACGATAAAAAAGAACAATTCTCGATTTTTGTTCAACAAAACGTTTTACTGAAATGAATAATACACGTAAAATAAACGATTAGTTTTCAAATATAATGAATATATGTTAAGACGGTATTACGTTTTTCATTTTCTTAATAAACATTTCTATTTTTAATAAACAATCATTGATAGTACAAGTCTTGCAATCTTTGTGATCCTTGATCGCAAGGATTGTGATCCTTGATCGCAAGGTTTGTGATCCTCGATCACAACGGCTTTGACCCTTGATCGCAACTCCTGAGATCCTTTAATTGATAACAATCCTTGTGATCAATGATAACAATCCTTGCAATCAATGATCACAACACCTGCGAACAAGGATCACAACACCCGCGATCAATGATCGGAAACCTTGTGATCATGCGGTCATTGATCGCATTCCTGGATTGCAATCAATGGTCATAACTTTTGTCTGTGATCCTTTTGTGATTCCTTAGTGATCCTTTTGCAGTCAAATTGCCAGGTTGAATATTCCTGGTACTGTAATACGTGGGAAAAAATAAGCGGAGAATTGTAGAGAATCTCTCAAGCAATCTAATACTTAGGAAAAAGTCAGCGGAGAATTGTGGAGTATCTCCCAAGCAATTTAATACTTAGGAAAAATTCAGCGGAGAATGGTGGAGAATCTCCAAAGCAGTCTTATACATAGGAAAAAGTCTACAGAGAATTGCGGAGAATTTTCAGTAGTCTAATACTTATGAAGAAGTCAGCGGAGATTTGCGGAGAATCTTTCAGTAGTCTAATATTAGGGATAAGTTTGCGGAGAATTGCATAAAATCTCCCAAGCAATTCAATACTTAGGAAAAAGTCGGCGGAGAATCTCAAAGCAGTCTTATACATAGGAAAAAGTTTGCGGAGATTGCGGAAAATTTTCAGTAGTCTTATACTTAGGAAAAAGTTTGTAGAAAATTGCGGAGAATCTCCCAAGCAGTCTTATATATAGGAAAAAGTGTGTGGAGAATTGCGGAGAATTTCCAGTAGTCTTATATACTCAAGAAAAAGTTTGTGTAGAATCTTGAAGAAATCTCCCAAGCAGTCTAATACTTAGGAAAAAATTTGCGGAGAATTGTGGAAAGTCTTCCAAGCAGTCTAATGCATGGGAAAAGTTTGCGGAGATCCGCGGAGAATCTTTCAGTAGTCTAATACTTAGGAAAAAATTTGCGGAGAATCGTCCAAGCACTCTCACACCTAGGAAAAAATAAGCGAAGAATTTCAGAGAATCTTTAAGTATGGGCAGTCTTATACTCAAGTAAAAGTTAAGGGAGAACCTCTCAGCAGTCTAATATTTTGCACAGATTTTGAGAAGAAATGCGGCGAATCTCCCAAACAGTTTAATACTTAGGAAAAAGTCAACGAAGAATTTTGGAGAATCTTCCAAAAAGTTGAATACTTCGGGAAATTATTCAGCAGAAGATTGCAAAGAATTTTTCTGTAGTCTAATACTTAGGAAAAAGTCAGCGGAGAATTGCAGAGAATCTCCCAAGCATTCTAATACTAAGGAAAAAGTTTGTGGAGAATCGGGGAGAATCTTTTAGCAGTCAATACTTAAGGAAAAGTTCCATTTGTGTTTTACTAAAAACGTTGCGAAGAATTGAGAAGAATCTCCCAAGCAGTCTTATATTCAGGGAAAGGGTTATGGTTAAATCTAGGGAAATGATTAGGGAAATATTCAGGCATATGATTAGAGTTATATTTAGGGAAAGAGTTATAGTTATATAGTTATATATAGGGTAAGGGTTAGGGTTATATAAAGGGTAAGGGTTTATGGCTTTAGTATTCAAAGAGGTCAGCCAGGGATATATCAGGGGAAAGGGTAAGGGTTACAGTCAGGTAAAAAGTTAGAAATATAGGCAGGAAAAGGGTAAAGGTTTAATTCAGGGAAAGGGTTAGGGTTACAGTCAGGGAAAGGATTAGGGGTAAAGATAGGGATAGGCTTATGATTATAGTTTTATTCTTCGCAATTCTCCGTTTATATTTTTCCTAAGTATTAGACTGTTTGGGGGATTCTTCGTAATTCTCCGCTGACTTTTTCACAAGAATTAGACTGATAAAAGATTCTTCGCAATTCTCCGTGCATTTTTCCTAAGCATGACACTACATAGGAGATTATCCGGAAACTTTTTCCTAAGTATTAGACTAAGGAAAGATTCTCCGCAGACTTTTTCTGAGTATATGACTGCTTGGGAAATTCTCCGCAACATTTTTACTAACTAGTAGACTACTAGAAGATTCTCCGAAATTCTCCGCTGACTTTTCCATATGTTTTTGACTACTTGTTTTGTTTTCCGCAATTTTCCGCTGACTTTTTCCTAAGTATAAGTCTGCTTGCGAGATACTCCGCAATTCTGCGCAATTTTTTTCTGAAGTATTAGACTATACTGAGAGATTCTCTGCGATTCTCCACAAACTTCTTTCTATGTATAAGACTGCTCGGGATATTTTCCGCAATTATCCGCTGACTATTTCTTAATTATTAAATTGACCGGGAGATTTCTGTAATTTTCTGCCGACTTTTTCCTAAGTATTAAATTGTTTGGGAGATTCTCCGCAATTCTCCGATTATTTTTTTCCTAAGACTGTTTGGGAGATTCTCCGGAATTCTTCACAAACTTTTTCAGACTGCTTAAAGATTCTCTGATATTTTCCGCTTCTTTTTTCCTAAGTATGACACTGCTTAGGAGATTCTCCGCAAACGTTTTCCTAAGTATTAGACTACTGAAAGATTCTCCGCAATTCTCCGCAAACTTTTTCCTATGCATTTTATTGCTTGGGAGATTCTCCGCACTTTTCCACAAACTTTTTCCGAGTATGAGACTGCTTGGGAGATTATCCGCAATTCTTCTCAATTCTCCTTGCTGATTATAACATATATCAATTGGCAGGAGTCACTACAAATTGAAAGGCACTATTTTTTTAAGTACTATTTTCGAGGTCTGTAAAGCACTGGCGTATTGAAATAGTGTAGTGCCCCCTGACAATATTATGGCTTTGACATTTAACACAATCTGGGCACACGAAAGCTATAGTTAGTCGCCATATAAGCGGGAGGTTGATGCATCATTAAACCTGGTTTAACCCACCATCTTATTTATAAAATGCCCGTTCCAAGTCGGGAAAATGACGGCTTGCCAAAAATGTTCTGTGTCGGATTGTGTTTCCCTGATGCAGTCGAACGTTATACGGATTTCCCTTACTGGTCTCTTCCTTTGATCGATTCGGACTTTTGTTGTCACTTTTATTTAACCTAAGTATTAGACTGCGCTGGGATTCTCCGCAATTCTCCGCAAACTATTTACTAAGTAGTAGACTACAAGAAGATTCTCCGCAATTCTCCGCTGACTTTTTCCTATGTATATGACTGTTTGTTTTATTTTCCGCAATTCTCTGCTGACTTTTTCCTAAGTGTAAGACTCCTTGGGAGATACTCCACAATTCTGCGCAAACTTTTTCTGAAGTATTATACTACTGAAAGATTCTCTGTTATTCTCCGCAAACTTTTAACTATGTATAAGACTGCTTTGGACATTCCCTGCAATTCTCCGTCGACTTTTCCTGTAAGTATTAAATTGCTTGGGAGATTCCCTGCAACTCTCTGCAAATTTTTGCCCTATTTATTAACTGAAAGATTCTCCGTTATTCTCCTCTGACTTTTTCATAAGTATAATACTGCTTGGGAATTTCTCCGCAATTATCCGCTTTTTCATTAGTATTTGACTTCTTTGGAGATATGCTTAAATGTCTTACTAGCCCAGAGATTTTCCGCAATTCTCCACAAAATCTTTCCCATTTGTTTCACTTGCTCGGAGATTTCCCGCAATTATCCGCAAAATTTTGCATATGTGGTAGACTAACCAAGAGATTCTCTACAATTCTCCGCTTACTTTGACATGAATGTCTGACACATGCTTTGATTCTCTGCAATTCCCTGTTAAATTTTTCCTATATCCTGTATGTTGACTCTCAAATTCTGAAATGAAATGACCTTTTAGTATTTAAACTTTTCTTGATCTCTTACATGAAGGAATAGCCACTGTAACAGGCGGCATATTTATCACATGCGATTGTCACAAATATAAATCTGATCTGTTCTAACTGTTTTTTACCCTTAATTAAGAAATGCTCAACCGTATGACCAGTTTCAGAACTTCTATAGCGTATGACCACTTTTGGAATTGGTAAAATGCATGACAAATTTAAGAGCTGGTACATAAATATGTTTATATAGAGCTGTAACCATTTTTGTTACCACTTTTACAACAGCTTTAGTTTGGAATCATTTATAACCACTTTTAGAACTGTTAGCTTGGAGCTGTGACCATTTTATTGAGTGTTTATAGAAATGTACTATGACTGTTGATTCTAAGTTAACTCATAGTAAACTTGGACGAATTATATGATTGCTTCCAACTTTATTGGTTAATACATTCGGCAAGATTAGTTGCTAAAAAAAAAATAAGCAAAAAAAAAACAAACAAACAAAAAACAAAAAACAAAAACAAAAAACAAACAAACAAACAAACAAACAAAAAAAAAAGAACAAAAAAAAGAACAAAACAAAACAAAACAAAACAAAAAAATAAAACAAAAACAAGAAGAAAAAAAAAAACAAAAAACAAAAAAAAAAAGGTTCAGTTAGTTAAATATAACATTCGTTTGGGTTTTTAACCTGTTTGAATTTATGGTTTGCATAAATTATATTTTAAAGGTGCAGAAGGATGGGTATGAGGAGAGTTTCGTTGCCTACCTCATTGCTCTTCATTTTTTCTTCAATCGAAGGTATAAACAAAACACATGTTACGTTGAAATAATTTTTGAATATCTGTAGAAGTTTTTTCGAAATATAAGCATTATTCTAATATGGGAACAATGGAAACCATGACGACTAGCCATATGAAAATCTCCAATAACATCATGAGCGACGTCACAACAGTCTTTACGCTGACATTTACGACGTCACAATATGTTTTGTGCGCAAAAACGTCAGTAAATCTGAAGTAATGGCTGTCGTTACATTGTACACTGCAGGTCCGCTCAGATCATGAAATGTCATATTAGAATCGAAAGAATTCATGTTCGCCAGTGGTTTGTAGTCGATTTACATATGGGTGTCCATTATTTTCGTTTATTATCCCCCTCGCTCCGCTACGCTACGCTCTGGGTAAAATATTAACGAAAATAATGGCCACCCATATGTAAATCTCCAACAAAAAACCGGCGCTCATGAATTATTTCTTAATTTCAGCTCAAACCGGTTCTAGGGATCGTGTTGAACTTACTATGATGACTTCAAAATGAAGAACAACAATTTAAGCTTTGTTCCGTTGCTTGGTTCTACCACGTATTTGTAGAAACTTTCTCTCAATTGCATTTACTTTATATCCTTTCATTGTCAATCGAAATAAAAATTGTTAAACTTATGTCCTGCTTTTATGCTTTTATGCTTTTCTCTAGCAGGAAAATAACTCTCAGTTAGCACGGAGCCTTATCTGCTCGAAACAAAATGTGGGTGAATTTCTGAATACGTAAAAATCATTTGGTGAAAAGGGATGTTCCATATAAAATTCGTTTTTATTTTCTAAATGAACCAAGCCAAAAAATATAACTATGCGCATTCTATGGACACTATGATTTCTAAACGAACTGACCATACCATTGTTTTAACGTTCCAGTGATTGAAGCTAGAAACCTGCAAAAATGTGACATTGGCCCATTTAAAAGCTAAAGACGACTACATAATTCTCTTCTGTAGAAAGTAAAAGCTACTGGAGGGAATAAAAATTCATGTAATACTCTTTTGTTTAACTTAAATATGTGTTTGAACAGTTTACATTGAATTAAAGTCGTTATATATATTTAAAAAAAACCAAATGGGATAGGCACATATATTTGGGTGATTTAAAGAGTGCGACAGATTTATGGGATGATTTCCATTCATATATCAAATCATAAAACCTAGTTAATTACAAGTATATCCTCTTTCAGGAAGGAGTGGTTTTAAAATATTTCAAGCTTCACTAGAGATAATAAAATTTCGATTTTTCAAAAGGTGTAAACTTTGGCGAGCATGTTTTAAATCGAAATTTTACCATCGAGAGTCAAGCACGACCTATTAGAATACGAATGTTTTTCCACACTGAAATTTCTTTAAAAACTCGAAAAATTCGAAATGGTAGGAAATGTGTTTAATCAATGCCCGTTGGTTAAATATATTCGCGCGCACATTTAACCAACGACTGAGAATGGGAGCAGGTATTTTATCCACAGTTTAAGGCCGTTGCTATTCTATCGGTTAGCCTGGAAATGTAAAAGTATAAAATGTCAAAGTCAAAATTTATAAAATATCGACAAAGGAATAACGAAGCAAAAAAGATGGAGGCGAAAATTCTTAATTATAATTATCAAAAAGATGGCAATTCAGATGTAACACAAATGGACACAACATTTCAAAGACAAAAAAATGGAACTTAACCAAAGCAATAAAAGTGTGAATTCTACAAAACTGGAAGTATCTTGGGTCTCCTCAAAATCCACATTCATAATATCAAACCCATCGCTGTAGTGAATGCAATTATTAGCGAAGTCCGACCTATGGCATTGATGTTTATCCTTGTATGTTGTTGATCATAAGACCTTTGATATGCAGCTTGATCAATAAAGGCCTATGTTATGTTTAAAAAACCATAATGTGCTTTTAAGACATTTGATATGAATCTACGACCAAATGAAATGCTTCCTAAACCCATGTGATATGCTACTTATATCTATGATATGCCGCTTAGACACATGATATCCTTGATTTGTAATTTTTGCATTATTTGGAGACAATTGTTTTCTTTTTCTAGTATTTGTGTATCTATTTATCGAAATAAAATTCTGATCCGTTCTGTTTTGTTCAGTGAGCAAATGAAAACTTGACTCCAAAACTCTTAATCTTTCCTGTAAATTTGCTAGAATAATTTTTGTTTCTATATTCAGGTTTGTGGAAACCCCAATTGGGCTATTATATCCCAATTAGGCTATTATATCCCAAGTAGGATATATAGCTATATCCCAATATAATTACATTTTTGGGTTCAATGCTGCATCATGATACATAGAAATAATAAATATATAGGGTTAGAGCTTTCAGGCACTAGCAGATATCTGTTTAACTTATTTGGCCTTTTTGATCTTATCATGATCTTGATCGCCCTTGAACACATTTATCTTGTTTGATCTTGATAAACTGAACATGTCTTGATCGTCTTTGAAAGCAATTATCTGGAAATACGACTGAATGTCTTACACAGTCTTAACAAAATTTTGTTAAGCTTCTCAAGATTATGTTAAGATCAAAATGGCCAAACAAGATCATAACACATCTGCCAGTGAGGGGATATACTTATGTTGTCAAAAGGATGCTGCAAATTTTCTGCAGATCGATAAATAATAAAAATAATTCGTCACTTTGATTAAGTATCAAATTAGCGATAACTTAAGCTTTAAGGAGTTAACAACCGTTCTATGCTGCTTCCCTGGAAAACATTTCTGTCTAGAGTCAAATTAAGCAAACTGTGATAGTATAAGAAAGAAAGTTTTTTATTAGTAAACAAATGAAGTATGGAGAAAAAGTCATATGAATATGAATTTTGATTTAATCTAGAGTTCCCTCTCTTTGTCCATGTCTTAGAAAATAATATGAATGAGCAAAATGTAGGTTATAGCAATGGTGTTTGAGACCTCAATATCTTTATATATTTTAAAAACTAAACTTCAAATTCATTCTTAAAATATTTCACAGACATCTCGTTTTTCATGCCTTGATAATCAAACTATCTATAATTGTGAAAATCTGGAATTATGACAGAATAAAATACATACTTTTACATTCTTAAAATGTCTGTGCTGGTGAAATGCAGCATTATTAAAAAGATGTCGATATGTCATTTGATGACTAAAATGGCGAACTTTTTCATATTTAATGTTTCATTACGCGGCATGATATTTGAAAAAATTATCAATAAAAAACTGGTCAAATACCCAAATTGGGATATAACCGTATATCGCAATTGGGATATAATAGTCTAATTGGGATATAATAGCCCAATTGGGGTTTCCCCCAACCTGATATTATGAATATCGTTCCTCCAGATATATGATTGTTGTCATATAGTTTCATTGATGTTTCAATCTAGCAAACCCCGGAGAAATATGTAGTATCAAATTAAATTAAATTTGGAGTTTTTACTAGAACCAACAATGTAAGAATCCACAAGCTAATTAAAGAAATATGACAATCCTTACTTTCTGAAGAATTTGGTTGTGCACTTTAATTTATTATATATATTTTAATGGTCTGTGCATTTTCTTTTGCTATGTTTCGCTTCTTTACTTTTAAACATGATAAGCTTGATTTTTCTTGAGATCTGGTATTCACCCTCAGAAACTGACTTACTCCAGGCGATCACCCACAGAAATCTGCTTATACTGTAATTTTTGCTTAAATACCAAATTTAAACTTATTCTATAGTTGCAATTCTTAAACAATATTTAGAGCTTTTTAAATCAAGCAAAGAAGCTTTCAAAGAATATTGAAATAAGGCCTTTATTTCTTAAACAAGACTGACAGCTCACATTTTTGCTTACAATCTTCACTTTTGTGCACGTTTCACACAAAAAGTACAAATGATTTTGAACTAAGACTTGCACAGGGAAAATCGTATTACTTTCGCCATAGAATAAGCACAATTTCTTTGTAAACAAGGCTATGTGAACACTAATATAGTTGAGAGATTCTCACCTTGTCATTTCTGAAGCGGGTTGGTTTACATATTTTTGGTAATCACCCACTTTAAATCACTTATCTCGGGAATCACCTAAAATATTTTTCGAGCAGATTAGGCCCCGAGGTTAGTGGTCGGTTTGAATTCACATATGACATTTAAATTGTTACCTGTGACGGAATGAAAACAGCTATATGCTTGATCACACTTCATTGCGTCCTGCAAAAAAAATCTATTTTTAGATCAGTGGGAAAAGGAAGTCATATTTTTGCCATGTATTTTCTTGAAATATTCCACTGATGTATCTCGTGAACGTTTTTCAACTCCCGATTGTATCAGCTATATAAATCGCTCTGTTTAACAGGTTGAGGAAAACCCCAATTGGGGTAATATACCCAATTTGAGGTATAATATCCCAATTGGGGTATATGGTTATACCCCAAATTCGGGTAAATTACCAGTTATTTGTTAATTATATTTTAGGAGTTGAATGGCGCATCATCATACATAATAATTATAAATCTATAGGATAAGAGCTTTCGGATGATATACTCTGTTGTCAAAAGGATAATACAAATTTTCTGCAGACCGATTTATGATTTTACAAACCAGTGACTTTGATTTAGAGATAACATAAGATTTGAGGAGCTAACTATCGTTCTATGCTGCTTATTTAAAAGAAATCTCTTTCTACATTCGAATTAAGCAAACTGTGATAGATTTAGGAAAATATTTTTTGATTATCCAAGAAATTAAGAAGGGAGAAATTTTCAAATAAGGATGTCATTTGATTTCTTTCAGAGTTTTCTCTCTTTGTCCATGTCTTAAAATACTCTGGAAGTAGTCTCTAACAATTCCATATCTTTGCTTATTTTTACAAACTAAACTTCAGTTCAACTAGATAATATTTTCACACACTCCCCGTTTCTCTTGCCTTGATATTATATCAATTGCGATAGTTTTTGACTTTGACAGAATCGAATATATGATTTTACCTCCTTAAAATTCCCCTGCTGGTGAAATGCAGCATCATCAAGTAGATGGCGACATGTCACGATGTTTCTCATGTATAATGTTTCCTTACGCGCCATTGAATAGAGAAAAATAATCTATATAAAACTGACCAGAGACCTCAATTGGGATATACTAACCAAATAGGGGTGTTCCCCAACCTGTTTAACTATATCGAGTTTAGAATATCATACCTTAACCGATGCAGTTGTGAAATCTATGAATTTACATTGAGAAGTAAAGTTGTTGATGAATGTTTTTAATTTCTAAAATTTTTAAATAAGTTGTACGAAAACTTTTTTTTCCCGTAAATGTCCACGATTCATGTACTTTAACTAACAAAACTTAAATAATTAGAAATGAAACCATCATCCATTTATTGTTGGAATAAAAAAGAGTCAAATGGACGTGAGAGTGTACATGCACATGATAAACAAGAAGATAAGAAAAAAAACAAAAACAAACAAAAAACAAAAAACAAACAAACAAACAAAAAAAAAAAACAAACAAACACACAAAATATGAGTATCGGTTGTTAGTTTTAAATGTCAAATGTAACATAAAGTCACTTTACAATAGAAAACTGGAGAGAAAATACAATGTTAATCTAAATTAAGTCATGTGTATTTTCTCTTGGGTTACAGCTTACCATCTTACAATAAAGACAAACAAATGAAATATATCTAGCTCTTATCAAAGACCCCCCACCCTAAAAAAATACGAAGAAGAAAAGTTTATGTACAGTTTTGATTATTATATAACTTGCAAGATTATTCACGTACAATCATTTAAGGTTTTCCTTTTAATGATCAGGGGTTATGCTGCTGATTAATTTATATGATGAAAAATTCAAAATGTAAAATTTATATCGTTTGACATCAAGGATGTGTAGAGACGTTTCCATCATTAGGCAACTCTTACACAGAATGTTCAAATACAACAGCCACATGCACTGTAGAATGTACAGAGGGTTATATCTTTTATGATGGAAATATCACAAAGAATTTCAGCTGTTACACAGGTAGTGTTTGGACTCCATTTGTACCCGGATCTGGCTGCATAGGTATGTATGCACTTGCATAAGGAATGTAAGTGTCGTTAATGTAGATAGATACTGTTCCACTGCGCAGTTCAATCGCGCAATAGAAAAATAAAGAGTCGGATACAGGGTAGGCTTGATTTTCAGACCGGGACACTAATTCTGTGACGTCATAATTGAATGACAGATGTGAGACGTCATATTTTTGTTTACTTTGCTTCCTAGACATATTTTTTAATTGAGATTTTGATAAAATGCGTTTTGTTTGTTATATTTGTTCTTTTGTTTTCTTTTGGCTTTTGATTTAGTTTGAATTCTGAATTTATTTTTCAATGCCAAACATGACAAATTACGTGTATTAGTAGCAGCGACCTAACTCCATATTGAACTTAATTAATGTTTTATGAAGTAAGTGAGAACCAAACCGTCAATCCAAAAGCGAACAATCCAAGGACACTGACAACACCAGAAACAAAATGGGGGAA